>JBAHVQ010135700.1:0-24063 GCA_036872915.1 Nanipora kamurai | reverse complement strand
TTCGATTCCCGTCTAGGGCTCAGAAATCGTTTTTCTGAGTAAACGAGCTTGACGAACGTCCTCTGTTGTTCTGATATCTACCAAGCTCCCACATGAGCAGGCTTTCTGCTCAGTGTTTAAGTATAATCTGGTCTTCGGATTAAAAAAGTTGAATGTCCTCTGATTTTACAAATATGTTAAGGAGGAGATCAGTATGTTTCCTTGAATTCCTATTCTTTCCTCTTTTGTCTTGGTTTATATATCTGTATCTTTGAAGGACATACTTTCATTCAGTTCTCTTTCAACACATTATCGCTATATTCGTGAAATTTCGGCAAGTGGATTCTGTGACCAATTCAGCCAAAGGATTAGATCTTCGAAACCACCGCCGTGTGTTCACTATGTATAACATAATGTGTGAGGATACACATGCATGTTTAAAACCTCACATTCATTGTATTTTTCATATTTATGACTATAACATTCTAAATTTGTTGGCAAATATCAGACGACTAGTGAACGTTCGTCAAGCTTGTTATCTCAGAAAAACGATTTCTGAGCCTTAGACGGGAATCGAACCAACAACCTTCTGATAACCGGTGAGGCGCTCTACACCGGATTTGCATGTGTTCAGCATTAAGTACTTCTATTACCGTAAACCTCCGATTATAAACCCTGGGCTTATATAAGCTCGTAAGCCTTTTTTGATTGGCTTATACATGGGGGGCTTATACATGGACGACATTCTGGGTTAGTGGTAATCAAGTACTGGTATTTATTGTTTTAAATTATTAACACGAAAATAAACAAAAATAAATAACGCGTGCAGATTTGTTCAAACATTTAATACTTAATATATAATAAGCTATTGTCTCAAATGTCCTCATTGTCTGGGCGTTCTGTACTGGTACTGCAGCCACCAGTATCTGTTAATTCAGCGTCTGCAGCATCAGAAGAGACATCGGTCAGGATACCATCTTGGTCATCGTCGTCTTCTTCGCTAGATCTTTCGAGGTGAAATTCTTCCTCTGGCAAAGGCATCTTGTACCCTTCTAAACTTCTGATGCTTACTTGGTCGTCCTCCAAACCATCTACATTGCTTGTTATACCACATTTAACGAATAAACGAATGATCATGTCCATATTTTCGGACAACTTTTCCCACGCGTTTCCAACCCATTTGGTGGTGAGGACACGTCTCTCTGAAGCGGTGAGCTTTCCTTCAGCATAGCGGTCCAGGTTTTCATCAAGATGTCTTTCAAATTGTTCTCGAACATAACTCTTGAATGGCTTATTCACCGAGACATCGATTGGTTGCACACGACTGGTACATCCTGGTGGCACGTTAACAAGAACAGTTTTCCTGGACACGAGAAGACGCTTTACTTCATCTGTTTGTTGTGCTGTATGTACGTCAGCCACTAATATTTTCCCACTAGATCCGAAGGTTGGAGGATTTGTGAACATGTTGCCCCATCATCGCACATCCATTGCTTCATAGTCGATTCGTCACACCACGCTTTCGGCTGGAAATATACCTTTACTCTTTTATCCTAGCTTTTCTTTTCATCGGGTCTGATCCGTTTTCCTTTCCCAGGGAAAATTACCGTCGGTCTTACTCGTGGAATACCGTCGATAAAGATAGTTAACTGGACAATGCATTGCCTTTTGTCCAGGCCCGATTGACCACCTGTGAACCAGATTTCTTTGGATCCTTTTGCGTCATACGTTATACCGTCATCCAGAACGAAACGTAATGGGGTCTGATCCATGTTGGCGATATCGCACAATTAGAAGGTGCCACGTTTTCGCTTCCTCAACAGTTTTGCTTGGAATTTCTCTACAGAGGCCTTTTAGTTGTGAAGGCGACTGTTGCGACACGTGAGTCTTGCGTCGAAGAGATTATTAGAGTTTATTTCGTCTGCAAAATGCAGCAAACCATCGATCAGAAAATTTTAAAGTGATTTCCTTGGGATTCAATTCTTTTAAAAGTTTTTTAGCTCGTGAAATAAACCACCATTTTTTGACAATTTTTCCTTGAGCTCTTCGTTCTGAGAATTCTTCTGAAAGCTTTTCCTCGAGCAGTGGGTACTTCGATTTCTTGCCACGTGCACTTTTACTTTTGCATTTTTGTTTTCTTTTTTTCTTCTTCGTTTCTTATCCATTGTCTCACTTTCCGATCAATTTTAAAGTTGGATGCAGTTTGCAATATGTTTTTGTTGTGTGAGTGGAGCCACTGTATCACAGAAAGCTTAAATTCTCGTGCAAAAGAACGTCTTGATGTTTTTGTGCTAGAATTAGCTACCTGTACTTCTACGTCAGCCATTGAAAACTTTTACCGTATTCGACTCCTGTCTGGTGTTTTTGTTCTAATTGAATTGTTTTGACCGTCGGCATTCCGATCTCAGACATACCGGCACTAGTAGGGTAGGTACCGGTAACTTGCATTAAAACTTTTACCGTCGTTTGAACAGAATGGCTCTGATGTGCATTGCTAAAATAACTTCACGGGTAAAGGGGCACCATGCTTACAACTATTCGTACAAAGTTGGTGAAGATTTTCTGTAGTATCGAAATAGAAGTATCGAATAGTAACAGTAATAATTGCAGTATTAAATAAAAGTAAAGAGGTGGTTGGACATGTTCCCAAGGCATTAGCAGCAAAGTTACACGCATTGATAAAAGCCTGGAAAGTCTGGAAAGTTACAACTGTTTTAACAGGACAACAAAGAAGAGCACCAGAAGGAACATGGGTCCTCGGAGGGGGAATAGTACTCCCTTGTACATACTACCTTTACGGACCAAAGCTGCATAAAAGATCAGTCGCGATGCCTTAAAATACCATCAGGACAAACATTCAAGTGTTTTGTAAATTAAGTTAATATTTTATAACATTTAATTAAATACACACTTTTGTAAAGTTTACCCCTATGTGGAATTCTTTGATTGTACACTGCGGGCTTATATTCGGGGGTGGCTTATATTTGGAATGGTGCGAACGTTAGCAATGTGATTGGCTTATAGACGGGGGCTTATATCCGGGGGGGCTTGTAATCGGAAGTTTACGGTATTATTATTATATCGTGACTTCCGCTTAGGCGGGACATATGACGAACTTGCACTCTAGTTCACCATCTGAGTCGTGGTAGCTCAATGGTTAGGGCGTCTCAGCGGTCATCAGAAGGTTGCGGGTTCGATTCCCGTCTAGGGCTCAGAAATCGTTTTCCTGAGATCACAACTTTGACAAACGTTCACTAGTCGTTCTAAATTTGTGTTAACAATAACAGTAAATAGGCGTAGGAAACCAGAGGTAATGCAAGCCCCTCAGTTTTTGACAAAGATAAAACTTTATAAGCAAAATTTCAAATAATTTCACACAGAAAAGTGCAATAGAATACAAAAGTTTTCATCCATTTTAAGAAGTCCTTTTAATTTTTACACCTATCTCTTCGTCCTTCAATTGGTTGGCCTTTTTGACTTCTGGTGTAGGGCGTTTTTTCCATCTTGTCCTGGTACAATGGTAGTTCATACTTTTAGAAACTCATCGGACCACATCATGTTGTTTTCCGTCGGTTATTAAGTTTGGTGTAATAACCTCATTTTGAAAATATGCGGTGGTTTTTGAATTTTCCGGGGACCGGAAAGGCGGGTTGTAGTGTAGGGTTTGCACTTGAAATAAAGACCGGTTACCAGGTTATTACGCGAAAATAATAACCTCATAGTAGGTTATTAATTAAAATATAAACTTCCTGGTGTATTAAACCCGATTTTCTGTGCTGAAGTAAGCAATCTTCCCGAATTCAGGCCATCCTGAACTAACAAGAAATGATAAATTTACATTTAACTTACACTGCTGAAGTCCATTGAAAAAGTTGACTGGAGTGGGATCTGAGGATGATTCTGAAATAGAGTTGAAACACTGCACGTCCATCCTCATGGATAGCGTTAAGTTGTTGCGAGGATATCTCGTACACTTAAGTTGGATAATAACTCGCCTCCAATCCCTGTAGGCTCGATAGCTCAACAGGTAGAGAGGGGGACCGCATTCCCGAAGGTCAGAAGGTGCGAGTACAAATCCCGCTCGAGTCAACTTTTTCAGTTGACTTCAGCAGTGTATGTTAAATATGAATTTATTATTTCATATTACCCTGAGGATGATTCTTAAATAGAACTGAACTAACAAGTCCTGCACAAAACATAAATCCGTTGACATACTGTAGTTTTACACTATTCGTTGTTTTATTGCCAAAAGACAGACTATAGCTGTTGTGTCATCATGCTCCAACAACCCGACGTTAATGAATTTAGCAATTACTCTACTTTCAAAATTAATGTTAATACTTGCAAACCTTCTCCTTCAGCTCGTTTTGTCGTTGGTAGTTTCTTCATGGATCTCTGTCCCTATTCTCCAAGGGCATGATCAACAAAACTTGAGCCTGAAACACTTCACTTTCCCTTCAAAATACTGGAAAACCATGTTCAGTCAGTCTGCCATTTCGTCGCCTACAGTTACTTTATGTTTATTTTTTATGTTTTTAATTCGGTGAAGGTAACTTTAGAACAGACTGCTTCGACCCTTTACATATTTGTATTTCGCCGTAATGAAACCAGCCGAATCAAGACAGAACAACAGTACCATGAATAAATTAACAAACCACAGCCAAACAAACGCATGCAAAGGAATAAACAAAAAATGAATTCCCAATTGAAATGTACGGAGAAGAACGCGTGGATTCTTAATCTAAGAGCATTCGACGATCAATTAGTTTAGATTCCAATTATAAATGACAAAATCTTGACAGCAAAAAATATGGTCTCATGAGCACGTAAACAAGTTAAAAGCCTGGGGAGAGGTTCAACTGTAAAGACTTCGCGCTTAGCGCTTGGTCTTCATACTTGAATAAAACCTCTCCCTAGGATTTTAACCTATATTTTATAATTGCCGGTTTTGCCTTTCTCCCACTTTTGAAGAACTTCCTCCGCCTGTGCAAGACATGCATCAGTGATAATGTCACCTAGTAATTTTAGATCACTAAGTGGCTACTTAAATAAGCCGGGACGGCGCCAGACCGCCTGTCCGGGTGAATCAAGTCATGGCAATTTTTCTGCATCTGTAAAAGATAATTTAGATGAACCTTGAGTACTTACTGCTGCTAAATGAGACCAATTTTGCTTATCAATTTCATTTTGACTGTATTTTACATTACTAATATAATAATATAATATAATAACATTACTATTGTTATTTCTAATAATTACGTAGGACTGAGTAAGCATACTTCCATTGGCTATAATTATTAATAGCTAAAACGATCTGGTTATGTAGATCAGCTCCAAGCACCATTTTTTATCGTTGGGACAATACTCTGGGGACGGCGGGACAAAAATTTAAATAGGGTATGCTAAAAAATGTGGAATCCGTAGTCCGCCTAAGAAATCTTTCAAACCAGCCCCTCGTAGAGTACTGAGCACTATTGTGACGTCAAATCGAACGATGATGTCGATTTCACTCTTGTGGTTTATGTTCGTTATTTGTATGTAAATAGTTCAGTTGTGAATAAAAAGTTTAAACACCACATTTTTGGCGACGACGAAAACTTAAACTTCGGTCAGAGAAACAGAAGAAGCATTGAAGACCAAGCTAGCTGACTGAGACTTAGAGTGATCGGAATTATGAAGCCCTCGTTTGGAACGAAAGTGAAGATTGGCGCGATTATGTGGAGCGCCTGAACTACTTTTTCGAAGCAAACGAAATCACTGACGATATTAAACTGCGCTCAATATTTCTGTTTATTGTTTAAAAATGTGATTAGAAAACTGATTAATCACAATGAAAATCGCGGGGATGTAAAAAATCCTAGGCTCGAGATAAATGGATTACGGTTTTAGACGAGAAATACAAAAAATATGGCGGCTTCAGAAGATATCGATGTGGAGTTTATTTAGAGCTTCTTGTCACGTAAAGGCAACACAATTAAGGATTTCTCCATCAGGCGCCATAGTGGACAAAAGTCTAAAATGCACAATATGGTCTGATTCCGTCATATGTGTGTTCTTTATATTATATTGTCTGATAATAAATTTATAAATCAGTTACCACTTATAAAGATTAAATTCTTAATATACGACCTTGTATGTACATATAAGGTCTGTTTTTTTTATACATATAAGGTCTGAAATTTGTTTTTATATAAGGTCTGAAATTATTGTTAAATATATGGTCTGCCCTGGGAAACAGTTTTTGTTTGCGCGGTCAGGTCATTAAATCGTTTCTACACGAAGTAGTTTTAATTGTATTTTGTGATGTGAACAATTTCTTTCCGATCCTTCCGATCTTTCAAATCCAGCAAGCCAGGCGGCAGCTGTTCAGTTCAAGCTTGAGTGTGCTCGAGTATTGGTAAAGAAGGGTTGAAGACTTCTTAAATGTTCTCAACGTGCTGTGTCGGCGATTTGAAGACATCGAAACAGACGAGGGTTTGGCAAATTTTAATCAGCTTGTTATCGAAATCCAAGCTGTTCATCGATTATACTGCCGAATTAAAACAGCAGAATGCGAAGCCAATGGTGTTATATTTACAGAAGTAGCCAAAGACGTGCTCGAAAACCGTGGCTGTGAACCAATGGACGATGTATTCGTAGATAAATTGTTCAACATTTCGGTGGGATAAAATACTGCCCACAAGGTCTTTTAATTTTTCTTCTGAAAAATCGCAACGCTCTCACTCTCCCTTCGTGTCTACTTTCTGCGCACAAATCGGTCCAATTATGATTTAGAAGTACTTCAATTAACATTACAGTAAAACGCCGCTTATCCGAACTTCGCTTAACCGAACACGTCGATTAACCGAATGCCTGCTGGACAGAAACCGCACCCAATTAATTAACGCCACGTCCGTTATTGCACAATCGCCTCGTGTCTGTAGCATCAGCATATATGGCTACTCTACGTGTTAGCGTGTCTACTCCACGAAAAAGAAAACGAGTAATGTTGAGTATAATACATGTATACATGTATTGTGTTAAATACATTATTTATGTTTTCAAACATGTATTGTCAATGCTGTTAGTCAAAACTTTAATTATACGAACATTTCGATTATCCGAACACCCTTCGGTCCCAATGCGTTCGGATAAGTGACTTCCTACTGTACATATAGTGGTGATCTACTGACCTGACCGCGCCAACAAAAACTCGTTTCCAGGGCAGACCATATATTTAGCAACAATTTAAGCCCTTATAAAAAACTAATTTCAGACTTTATATATATAAAGGACAGATCTTATATTTACGTATAGGGTCGTCTATTAAGAATTTAGTCTTTATAAGTGGTAACTGATTTTGTAAATTTATTATCAGACAATATAATATAAAGAAGTAGACGTTATATGGCAGAATCAGACCATATTAAACATTTTAGACTTTTGTCCACTATGGCGCCTGATATTTATCTGAAGATTTAAAGGAGCAATTTCCAAATGCTACCATTTTAGGAAAAGGTGTTGTTTCAGTTGAAACTTTGGATGTACTAGTTAAGAAAGGAGTATCACAGGTTGGATATTCTATTAAATGATATTATATGACATAAACGTGCTACTTTTTTCGTAAATTGTACATCTATATTTGCTAAGTCCAGGGGGGTGACCTGGGCATATGTGGGGCATTTTTATTCCATAAATGATATGCAAAGTTATGCAATTTTATGATAACAGACGTAAAGAAACCTTTGCAGAAACATAAGAATAATAAAACATAAGAGCTAGTCTGATAGCATATGCAAAATAAGGTACTTTATATGAATACTTACGTCGAATATCATAACCAGCCTCTCCAGTGTGATCTGGTTCCTTCGAATTTTTCCGCTTTCTTTCTGCTCACTCCGATCGCATCGGAGGGAAAAAACACATCTTCTCTGCGTTCTTCTCTTTCAAAAGGCTCTAACAGTTCTACCATACCGTTTTGCCAAATATTTACTTAATTCAAATATTTCGTTAATTCTGTAACTGTTTTGAGATGAGACAAAAAATAAAGATATGAAATTTATTTTTATTTGTTCAATGTCTAGGTTGCATGGAAATTGTAAAACGAAACTCGGATTCAATTTTTGATTTCTGACGGAACAAGAAGTGAAATGCGAAAAACGGAAAGCGGAATTCTGTAAAACGAATGGCGGAATGGTACACACGTTGTCATCTGACGTTACGTTCAAACGGCCACACTTTTTTGCCACGAGCAAGCAGTCCAGTTATACAGAGGTCAGTGGTAAAAATCCTGATGAAGCGAAAGGTAAATTAAAGGAATACTAGGTATTTACACTCGATCATTAGAAATTGGAGTTGACATCAATTCAATGAAAGTCAATTTTTGAGTGTCGTAATCATAGATCTTTCTCAACTCAGTTTCTAGAGAATCACTCTTACATTCGTAGGGTCACAAGTCCAGTTCCTTGCCCGAGAGACAAGATATCCATTTTCACAACTGATTCCAGTTTCAGTTGCGTAAGATTTTGAAACTCGAAAATTTACGTCCAGTTAATATAGACTTCATTTCATAAGATCATGTGTAAAAGCTTAATATTCCTTGAATAAGAATAGCAATAAGGCAGAAAACGTTAACCCCCACAAATGTAAGGTACTTTGTAGAGGCCCCCTCCTGTGTGAAAACCCGCCTGAGCGAGCACCAACATTGCATCCTCCTTAAATCCGGCCGTGATAGACAGTGCTGTGTTGAGTATAACAGACAGACAAATCACAATGTGCAAACTTTCTGAGCCCTAGAGGAGGATTATGTAAATGAATGAATGAATGAGTGAATGAATGAATGAACAAATGGGAGTGAATAAAACATTAAAAAAATAACAATTGAAAAATAAAATTCGATATTACCAAGTAGCAAATACTACGACGATGACAACAATAACTCTTGACAAGTCAACAAAATTAACCACAGCTGCGGTAAAAAAATGGTTACAAATAATATTGTTAATACAGAGTATGAAAAGTTTTTTTTATTTATGACAAAAATCCCTGTTATTAGCATCATTAATGGTGTCAAGGTAACGATAAAAATAGGTTGATGTAAGTGTAATGATTAAATTTTATAATATTAAATAAAGTAAATATTTAATAAAGAAACCTGACTTTCGTTGCATTCCGTGATCCTTTACTTCCGGGCTGTCGGGTGTATGAGCGGTATCATTTGTTTAACCTTGAACGCTTTTAACTAATAATGGATTGTTTTGACCTGTACGTCGTAATTCCTTCAAATTAGCTAAACATCACAGTGATCTTAGATCATCCCATGGCACGAAACGACTTGGCTTGGTTTCATGGAAGACTTTCTCGAGATCATGCTTTTCGTCTTCTGATTGATCATGGTAAACACGATGGCCTGTTTCTTGTACGAGAAAGCACAAATTCTCCTGGTAGCTTCGTCCTCTCAGTTTGGAAGGATCATCAAGCGTCTCACTATCAAATACGACACCATGGCCACTCTCGTTTCAGTATAGACGAAGGACCCGTCTTTGCTGGCTTGGACACTCTTGTAAACTACTACCGTGAACAAGCAGAAGGACTTACAACTAAACTAACTCGTTATGTTGTTGGACGTCCTCCTCCACCATCTATCTGCCAAACTCCTAGTATTTCTGTTGAACTAGGACGATGTTTATTTCGCGCTTGTGAAGGAGGAGACGAAGGAGAAGTCCGTAAAATTCTTCAGGATCCGAATGTCAACATAGAAACGATGAATGATGATGGATCTACTGCATTGCATATTTCATGTCAGAAAGGTTATGTTGGGATTGTTTCGCTTTTGGTGGATCACAATGCTAATGTAAACAGCCGTGATAACGAAGGTCGAACGCCTTTAATGGTTAGTAAGCTTGATAAGTATTTATTATTGCAGTATGCTTGAGAATTGTTTATGATTTTTGTGAAAAGTTGCTGTAAGTAAATTTCACTTTTTATAACATTAAAAAGGTAACATTGAGATTAAAATTAAAACTCAAAGTTAAAATTAGAATTAGAATTTAAATTAAAATTAAAATTAAGATTAAGATTAAGATTAAGATTAAATCAAAATAACTATATGTATAATTACATACATATATCTTTTCCTATAATCTTCTTACTACCTATATCATAGAATTATTAGACATAGAATATGTGCACCAATCTATTGCCATTAGTCCGGGGGGTTGACCATGGGGGTTGCCACTGTCACTTGATTGGCCCTTAGGTCACAGAGGTCATGTATTAGCTGGAGGGGCATAGTACCCAATGTCTCTCAACTGTGAGTAACAAATTGGAAGGCCTCCATCTTGATAAACTGGGGACAAACCACCTCACTTTTGTCTCTTGGTTTTTTCTTTTTCCTTTCTTTAAAAAAAGAATGCAAAACAATTAAGCTAAAAAGTGGGAATTTCTTTTCAATGCATGAACTGTTCCTGTTTACAGTAATTTGTTGTTTTTAACAAATTGAATGACATTTCTGAATGGATTTGTGAACAAGAAGGCCGAGAGTACTCAAAATGGTGGTATTTAATTTGCAACCAATTTTTAGCCCCAATGCCCTTTTAGTTTTATGTGATCTCTATGCTTAGGTTACCCTTACAAACCTACCATTTTGTTCAAAATGAACTATTTTTTTGCTCTCCCCAGAGCTGTTTTTGTTCAGAAACAAAATAGTACTTTTGGACGTCATTAAACATTTCTTTATTTTTTACATGATACTGCAATGTATGGAAGAAACTAGGTTAATGTGCATCTGATTGTGGTACTCTTGTTACCTTACATGAAGACAATTGAACAGGTGAGCCTCATTTTCAAGCCAATTTTTGGCAGTTGGCCACCAGATCTGTAAATCCAACAAGACAGATTTGTAACAGCAAAAAAATTGTTGAATTTACCCCGGTTGTGTGACCAAGCCATGCATTCTACATCTAGTAATTCTACCTTTACCTATACAGTACCTGTGCCTTTTCTTATTCGTATCCATGCAGTATACCTTTACCTATACCTACACCATTGTACACATGCACTTAAGGTGCCCAGATGTGAAAATAATTGACTTTTGTATTAGCTTGTTCATGACAGATGTTATGAAAGCTGTATTTATCTAATATGTGAATTCTTGGTGAAAAGAGTTATGCAGAAGCAGGAAGCTGCTGATATAGAGATGTCCTATCTCCAAATTGATGGCTTTGTGAGATAAGATAATATTAAAAATTGTTTAAAATTGTCTAAGGTTGGTGAGGACATGTGACATGGTTGCAATTTGAGACTAAATACTTCTAGAAAATTGTGAAGTAGCTCCAGATTAGTAAGAGGAGCCACGAGAAGCTAAAACAGCCACACCTTTAACACTGATAAGTTTTTAGCTAGTCACAAATGACTACAATTGCAAAATAGCCTGGATAAGCAAAGGTTTGCATTTGCCTTTGCCTCACATTTTCCCTCTCTTGATATGGGATAATTTGTCTCAGTAGGGTGCCTCAATAAGTAGCACTGGAGGCTCTTATGTGCCCCCATACATGATCATGAGTGTCATCTAGTATTGTGAATGCCCTGTAAGCTGTGTCTACCAACAAATGTCTGGTTTTCAAATAATTTTATATGTCCACTGGTAAAAGTTTATTAAAACTTTTAAAATTTTAAAAACTTTGATTTTGTTAAAGTTTTTATAGCCTTAAAAGTTTTAAAAAACTTTTACCAGTGGACATATAGAGTTATTTGATAATGAAATTGCCTGGTAACATAACCATTTTAGATTAAATGTATGGTTTGTTTCATTACTAATTGTTGAATGGAATTTCAATGGCTGTTGTTGACAAAAAAATTTGTTGATAGGTTTTTTTGCTTTCCTTTATTATGGTTTATTTAGTATGCTTGCCATGGTGGAAATGTAAAAGTTTGTGAAATCCTTGTTTACGCCAGGCATGCATCGTTACAAGATCGATCATTTGGAGAAGGCTATGTTGCACTTCATGTTGCAGCTATGCGTGGACATCGAGACTGTGTTGAACTGCTTTTGAGAGCAGGAGCTCCATTACATCCTAGAACACGTGATGGAGATACTCCTAGAGACCTAGCAAAAGATAATGGTCATTATGAGCTGGCTAGTCATCTTGGTATGTTTCTTGTTAAACAGTTTATTATTTTTCTTTTTAAATAGTCTTTGGGGGTTAATTGGTCCACAGTATTGAAAACTATTCCAACATAAATGATATTTTTTAATCCTGAATTCCTAATGTTGCTGTGATCAATGAACCAGTGTTTGAATGAGACAGGAAAAGTTGACTTGCAAAAAAATATTGTGAATTTCGTGGCGCAACACAATTATGTCCTGTAAAAGTTAAGCAGAGAGGAAAACCCTCCCCTTTCTGAAATGCCTACTCTAACAGGCTATGTGATTTACAGGCACTGTAAATGATATAGATAAACATTTTTACCTTCCTGATCTTGCATTTATTTTTCCCTGTTTAAATAGTGTACTTTACAGTAAATATTTTTCAGACTGAAATAGAACACAACAACATAAAAAGTTTATAAGTCCCATGGCCTTTGAAAAATACAAGGAATTGATTTTATTCAGAGTCTGAATCCATTTCTTGTAAGTCTGATAAGGTGTATTTAACAATGTTCACAGTACAGTCAGAGATTTGACCAGTTGTCTTTACATTTCCGTGGATATCTGTGAGGTTTCATAGCTGGAATTCGGCAGATTTTCTGCTCATACCAGGTTTAGATAGCACCATCAGGACTGAAGTCTTCTGTAGGTTTACCTTCTACACTAATTCGCAAACACGATTCTAACCTTTGTCTTCCTAACTTGTTTCTCCAATCCTTTTTCACTAAATTCATTCGACTAAACATGCATTCAAGTTTTGCGTTCATGAATGGGGGTATCAGCAACAGTTATCAGCAGCAAGCTTCATCTGAAGGCCAGCTGTTTATGTCCAGAATCAGGACCAGGTGTTTATAAATAAGATTACCTCTCAGATCACCGAAGGGCTGCTCAACAGAATGACAAATACTTGTAATGATTTCATGGAATGATTCTTCTAGACAGACACGAGAGTTCAATTTGCAAAAATAAAAAGTAGATTTGCTAATTTTAAAATTCGGTTCGCAAATTGTGAATTGCAACCTGCTAATTTGAATCTTTTGAACCACCTAAAAGTGTTATAAAATGCTTATGTATATATATGATGCTGCTGCTGCTGCTGCTGATGATGATGATGATGATGATGATGATAATGATGATAGTAGTGGTGGTAATGGTGCCATTGATGATAATGATAATGATGACAATATAATGGCAATTATTATTCATTTGAATGTGATAGGTCATGAATGCATCATATGAATGCATTCATAGAAACTGGACACCACATCTGTGATATACATCACATTTATATTTAGTGAATACTTGACACATTGAGACTCTGTAGTACACAACTCAATTTAACTACAAACCAGTTTAAATAAGATATAACCTTTTTTCCACAGTCTGAGCCTGTGAAGCTCAATGGTTAGATTATTTCACTGGCAATCAGAATGTTTTGGTTTTGATCCATGCCAAGCGCTCAGAAAATGCTTCTAATGCCAACCAAGACATATTTAGATAAAATGATCAATAAAAGATTTTGTGGCAATTGAGGAACCAGGCAGAAAGCGTAATCTTGTTAGGAATATCAAAGCCCAACATATAATATTGAATAAACCCATAAAAATACAGACATGAGTTATTGAAAAAAATATCTTTAATTCAGCTAACGTTTCGTTGCTAATCCTGCAACATTTTCAGAGTAAGTGATGAATTTACAAGGTGTTCTCGACTATATGATAATCTATTTACAATGACAGGAAGTAATTAACAGAAAGACTGGTGAGAACCGGTGAATAATTAAGTGTGAGATAAAGTGTGTGCGTGAGCGAATCCAGGAGTGTGTGTGTCAGAAAAAACATATAACAAGGAAAAAATATCAGTTAGAACAATGTTAAGCGAAGAGAACTGATCTAGGCGTAGTGCGAAGGATTTATCTTATTAATAAGTAGACTCTCTCTCTGAGAAGGAGTTCAAAGTTAGAAGAATAGGAGCTTAGAATAGAAAATCAATCAAAGAAACAGGGCGGCCAGTCTGTTTGTGGTGTATTAAAACAGCAGATAAAGTGGTGCAGGAGATAGGCTTTCCCGTGTGAGCAGAAACTTCCATGAGTTCAGAAACACGCGCGTGTAAATGGCGAATAGTTTCACCTATAGACAACGACTCACAGCATTGACACTTGAATTTGTAAACTACGCGGGATCTTAGTGCAAGAGGAATTTGACCTTTAAAACGAAAAAACTTGAAAGACGTCGAGTAGGTTTAAATATGACTCGAAGCTGAATTTGAGGAAAAGCAGAAGCAAAAAGTATAGCGACTTGGTTACGTTTTTACAAGATTTATTTCAGCTGAGTTTTGATAATAATAATGTCAACATGGCTAGTTTTGATATTAATTCACTTTTTACAAACATACCGTTGGATGAAACCATTGAAATTATAACAATACTCGTTTTCAAAATTTTACTGGCGAACAATTTAAAGAGCTACTAAATTTAACTGTCAAAAATTGTCACTTTATGTTTAACGGAAAATTTTACGAACAACGTGATGGTGTTGCTATGGGTTCTCCTCTAGGTCCCCTTGATTCCCTAGCCAAATGATTGCCCTCCTCAATTTAAACCGCTTTATTATCGACGCAATGTTGACGACTCCTTTATTTATTTCGATCTCGCGATCATATTTTACCTTTCTTGCGTTACCTAAATTGCAAACATCCGAATATCAAATTTACACATGAAATTGAAAAAGATAATTCTCTTTCCTTCCTCGACATTCAAATCAAACGCTCCCATGGTAAATTTTCTTCTGTTTATCGTAAAGCGACTTTTACTGGATTGCTTACAAATTTGGAGAGTTTTATTTAAGAAAGGCTTAATTTCAACTTTGCTTTTTCGTTATTTTAATCTCTGTTCTTCTTATACCATCATACCAAGAACTAGAGAAATTTAAAAGTATTATGATTCGGAATGGTTATCCTATCAAGTTCTTAGGTAAGTGTCTTCGGAATTTTTTCAATAAAAATTTTTGCCCAGCTTCTAAAACGATCTTGGTACTTAAACGCATTATATTCTTTACTCTAGATTCGCGAACAAGTCACTAAACTTTTTGTTTCTGCTTTTCCTCAAATTCAGCTTCGAGTCATATTTAAACCTATTCGACGTCTTTCAAGTTTTTTTCGTTTTAAAGGTCAAATTGCTCTTGCACTAAGATCCCGCGTAGTTTACAAATTCAAGTGTCAATGCTGTGAGTCGTTGTCTATAGGTGAAACTATTCGCCATTTACACGCGCGTGTTTCTGAACTCATGGAAGTTTCTGCTCACACGGGAAAGCCTATCTCCTGCACCACTTTATCTGCTGTTTTAACACACCACAAACAGACTGGCCGCCCTGTTTCTTTGGTTGATTTTTCTATTCTAAGCTCCTGTTCTTCTAACTTTGAACTCCTTCTCAGAGAGAGTCTACTTATTAATAAGATAAATCCTTCGCTCAACGCCAAGATCAGTCCTCTTCGCTTAACATTGTTCTAACTGATATTTTTTCCTCTGACACATACACCCCTGGATTCGGTCACGCATGCACTTTATCTCACACTTAATTATTCACCGGTTCTCATCAGTCTTTCTGTTAATTACTTCCTGTCATTGTAAATAGATTATCATATAGTCGAGAACACCTTGTAAATTCATCACATACTCTGAAGATGTTGCAGGATTAGCAACGAAACGTTAGCTGAATTAAAGATATTTTTTTCAATAACTCATGTCTGTATTATTTTGGGTTTATTCAAAATTATATGTTGGGCTTTGATGTTCCTAAAAAGATTTTGTGCTGTACTTCCAGGATGGGTGTTGAGCCCTCTTTGAACAAATTTGACATAAGTTCAAATTTATGTCCTTAGAAGTAATTAGTTACTCATTGGTGAAAGTTAGTCAAACACTAGTATTCTGAATAGTTACATCTGTCAAGAAAATTATTCTACATTCTTTGCACCTTAGTTGTCATGGAAAGGTTTTTGACTTAGGTTTGATTAGTATATTTGTGCTTAGAGTATTTTATTGCATCAGGGTACTGTATTATGTTGTAAAAATAAAAGTAAGATGCAGGGTTAGCCTTATAAAAGAGCGTAAAAAGTGTTATAGTTGGCAGACTGCTGAGCTTATGCGGAAGATGTGTAAAGTTTTGAGCTAAAGCCCTTTTTCAGAGAGTGAAATGTATGTGTTTTGAACACGTTTCACTTTCTGATGAAGGGTCTTATCTCGAAACGATAGATTTTTTACATACAGTGGCAGTCAAAAGTAGTTAATAATTTCTTTGTGGACACATTATGGTACATAACTTTTTAACTGACTGACCGTTTTCGGTAATTTTTATTTTGAATTGTACACATTTACCTCTAGTACACGAATATTACAATAAACGGACATGATAACGCGGTCGCTCAAAAAATATAGATAAAAATGTTAAAATCTGAAATGTCACCCCTCAAAATTTTGTAATTTGTAAATCACGTTCACTTTCACCCAGGAAGAGCTTTCAAAACTCATGAAGTTTCAACTTCTAGCTCGTTGCTGTCGTGGGAAAATGAAGATTAGAGTTCAAACTTCTCATGGACACCATTGAAACATTCATCCAGCTTAGCAATCCTTTTTATTCCGGGCAACAGTACTCAACCAGAAATTGTGGCCGGAAGCATACCATCTACCACTATAAAGAACTTTTAAACAGTTTTCAAATGCGCCTGGTTTCCACTTCCAGTCCGTTACCATCGTCAAGAAATTATGATCACAATGCAAATTTCGTGTCCACACCGTTCAACACATTTACCCAACAAACTGATATTTTCCTTTCAGGGCAACAGAACTCAACCAGCAATTACTCGCCGTATCGTATACCACTTCAAAATATCCATTACGAAATTTAAAGCACGTGTCATTTCATCTTCTAGCTGACTGTCATTGTAGGAAAATCTTGAAAACGATGCTCGTAGTGATCAAGACGTCGCTCCTTTGTGATGTGCAAATTACATCAGTAAGCACAGTCATGATGATTTCTCAACGGTGGCAACGGACTAGAAGCTGGAACCGGACGTATTTGGAAGCTCTTTAGAGGTACTTTACTATGCCATATGGTATGCGTGCAACCAAGAGGTGCTGGTTAAACATTGTTGCCCTTAACAAACAGGAACAGTGACCTGGGTGAAAGGGATGAATGGTGGGCACACGATGTTTAGATTGTGACGGTTTCTCGGTGATGGTAGCAAGCTGGAAACTGAAAACAAGCGCTTTTGAAAGCTGTCCATGAGTACTTTGGAATACTTTACCAGTACAACCGTCCGCTGGGTCACTTGCGTGATTAATAATCAATTAATGTTTTTTATGGATAACTACTGTATGTCACTAAATGTTTCTCAAAAATTATAGTACATCAAGAAATCCACGGGACTTGGACTTCCCAATGCTGAAACTTGGTGAGATGAATGTCCTGTATGATGAAGCTGTTATATATACAATAATTGATATTTATTGATTGTTAAATCAAAGCGAAACTGATTTATAAATTACCGAATTTTGGAGGTGACATTCCGGATTTTTACATTTTTATCTATATTTTTTGAACGACCGCGTTATCATGTCCGTTATTCTAAAATTCGTGTACTGGAGGTAAATGTGTACATTTCGAAACAAAAATTTCCGAAAACGGTCAACCAGTTAAAAAGGTCTGTAACATAATGTGTCTACAGAGAAATTATCAACTACTTTTGACTACTACTGTACGTTTGTCAGTCTACCAACCTTTAAACTTTTTATATTGTATTATGTTATTCTCTTTACCTTTTCACTCCATAATCCTGAACATCATTGGCATTACTGGCCATTAGTAACACAACAATACCGTACATGTTACTATGGGTGCTACAATCTCTCACATTTTGACCAGTCTCTCACATTTAATGAACATGTTAACAAATTACTACGCTAGATAACTAGCCAGTTAGGCATTTTTAGAAAGATAAGGAATAACCTGACCACTGATGCAGCGGAGAGAATTTACAAGTCAATGATTTTACCTAAGCTTGAGTATTGTGATTTTGTGTGGAACACTCCAAGATGTGGTCATCTGGAACAATCACAGTATCGTGCCGGAAAAATTGTTCTGAAAGATGCACAGCGTTTATATGACGAATGAGTTAGGATGGACATTATTTTCACGTAGCACAATACATCGCATCACATTTGTTTTCAAATGCTTGAACTGTAATGTTTCTAAACTTTTTTTTAGATTATTTTGTAAAAATCTGCAATGTGTATCAAACTCGGCGCAATAGGGTAGATTTAAAAACACTCAAAATTTCAACTGAAACTGATAGGAAGAGCTTTTATTACAAGTGTGCTATTGATTTTAATCATTTACCAAATGACATAAAGTACATTTCATCGTTTATCTGATGTATTTTAGCCCATATAGATATATGTTTTTAGCCTGTATGTAAATTCTGTTAGATTTATTGTAACTTCTCTTATTGTAATCCAGGACACCCACTGATACCAGGAATTTTGCTGAAGGGCCTATCCTGATTTACGCCCTGCTACGGTAAACGAGTCAATTCGAGTTCAACTTACATTTCAGATGTCAAACAACCTTTCAAACATAAGTTATATAAAAATAATCGCCTTTTTATAAGTTTTAAAAGAGAAAAAATTGAAATACCTGTAACAATGAAAGGCAGCAGTACTATAATTCTTTTATTACGTATGCAGTTTTTGTCATGTTTCTTTACAGAACACAGAGTTGTTCCAGCACCCAAAACAAACCCAAGAAACTGGCTTCACGAGAACGTTGACAGAGAGGTACTTATACAACTAGAAAATATAGTCAAGTATAATATTCCCATACAACACTATAATTAGAATAAATTATAATACCTATGTTATTCTAGTGGTATTACGTAACGTATTCGGTTGTTGACGGTCATCCTACCAGCTGAAAAAAGGCACAAAAAATTAAGAATGCTTAAGATTGGGCTCTCTATTTTCTGTTCGTAACTAGTTCACCATTAGTTGTGATTTAGTCTTACCAAAAACAATTAAACCACATAATAATTTTTGTTGTTTCCATATTTTTTAAAAATATTGAAGAAGCCTGATCAGGCAAAGACATATTAAAGACAGTCAACAAGCTATCTCTAACTTATTATTTTAATACGACCTTTCGGCTGCTTGAACTGAAGACTTCGACTGGTAATAAATAATAAAAAATTGAAGGAACACATTAGGAAGGTAAGATACTTTGCTAAAAATTCGAATATCTCTAACCAAACATGAACTCACATACCCACCATTCACTTCAAAAACTGACATATAATCGACAAAGGACGCTACCGCATAAGATAAACGCTTAATTCATGGCATACTGCAACTATTGATGGAGCCGATAATAACTCGTAGCCGCTACCTCAACAATAGCCACTTCTTTTGCGTAAACAATGTCACCCCTAGCTCCTTGTGTTAATGCATGCCTGATTTGTTGACTATGTTACTATATTTAGTATCTATTCCTTCTTGTTACCAATATTTAACCCGCCCATATTTCTGACCTTTGTTCATTGTCATTCTTATGCGTGGCGTCTTTCCTCACCTCCTCAGTGATATTCCCTCGTAAAAAACTTTATTTTAAATTAGAGTTGGAAACGCGAATTATGTTTTTAAAAAGAATAAAGTTATCCTTTCACCCTAATTGTGTGTGGTAACGTTAGAATAACTTATGAAGATTGGACTCGGTGTTATTGTAATTAGGGTCTCGAAAAACCTAACGATCGAAACACGGTGAAAGGCGATAGAAATCAAAGAGCAGTTGCTTATGACGTTGCTTATGAACTGTGCATATGGCGAGAAGTTTGAAACGCAAACTTTTCCCCATATTGTAGAGGAAAATATTTTTTCACGAAAAACTCCTTATTATTTTGTAATTTGGGTTCTCTCGAAAACTCCCAGCCGTTTTTCGCAGCAGAAAAAAAAATAGTCTGACGTTTGCTGGGAATATTCAGAAGGCTCCAAGGAGGTATTACAGTTAACTGAGGTCAGTTTTAAGTGTGTCATCAAAGCCGTGTCCCTCCGCAGAAACAATTCTTCATAGCGTTGCGGGATAAAATCCCCAACAGCAAGCTGAGGGTGAAGGAGATTAATTGCGAAATAATGGTTTAATCACAAACTTTTAATTAGTAGATATAAGTTACTCATTGTTAATATGTTTATATACATGTATAACTGCTGATATATTTTCCACCAGGCAGCCGTGGCTTTATTGTATAAATGGCAATGCGCGGATGGATTATTTCTTATTAGGACCAGCACACGGGCTTGGGGTGTGCATGTACTGACGATGGCAGTACGGAATACACCTTATCATTTCCAAATAAGAAGCAAGGTTTGATAACTTATTTTTGTATATGTTCTCGCGTTCTGTCGAATCTTGTTCATTACCTTTATTATTTTATTTTCTCTTTTCCGATTTTTATTTCTTCACTCACTTCTTTTTCATTTTCTGTGTCTTCCTGTCTCCCTTTCATCTTCTCTTCCTATCTCCATCAGACTGTATCAAAACCTTTTGCGCGCTTTCCGTAACTTTAATTTGTTGGCACGACAGATGTTTTCAGCAATCGCATGATTGAACCAAATCTTTCAATGTTCATTTGGATCACGAAACGGTTGCTAGGGGGATGGCGTATAACTCCATTAAAACTCGCCTGCCTCTAAAAGTCATATCAGATTCGTTGAAACGATCATCAAAACGAATTTCTAGTTCGATCCGGTCCGTTCTGGGTTGGGAACTGTGAAATCATATGGGATGCCATCCTAGCGTTTAAGGCTAACTCTTTCCTGACCTTGGTGGTCCTCATCGACTACTGGAGACCTTAGTACTTACTCTGGCTAACGCCAGACGATTTTACTCGTCAAGGGGAAAGTCCTCGGTCAGGAATGGATTAAATAGATAATTACTAATTTTGCCATCTTATAATAACCGCAGGTAGAATAATGCTTAACTTCGAATTTTTCTGCAAATAAATAGGAATTAAACTCCTCGAACATCGGCTTTATGTATGATAAATACCCGAGGGATAGTTGGCCCTAGGTTATCTATCTGGCGTAAGACCAGAGTTCGAGGCATTAAACTGACCTATTTAAAGTTTGTGTCCCTGAAGGAAAAATCGTCTTCCCTGTTTTGATCTTATTTGAAAATATATTTGAAATGTCAAAGAATCTCTCCTCGTTAAAGTGATGTTTAGGTTTCTAAAACAGGCAAATTAGGTGCCGTACGACGGCATTTATTCCACACCGACAAATTAAAGTTCAGATAAAGAGAGGAATCTCTAGAAATAGAAATAGGAAGCCTGGAAATTTGCCATATGTACAGTACTATAAAAATGCTTTCCTTTTTGAACATTAGGTTTTTAGCATGGCTACCTTTTTTTTCCTAAGTTGCTTTTAACTTAAAACATAAAATACCCATTTCCATTTCTTTATTTCAAGTCAACACTAGTCGGACCTTTGGAATACAATACATGTACTTACGTATGTCCAAATCTTCCTAAATATTTATCACAGTAAACACGGTTTGACGACGAAGAAACTAACAGGTTTAGTTATAACACTTGAAGACCAAGTAGTTTCCATGAAAACAGCTTAAGTTGAATAGAGTAAGAGTATAATACGTTTTATCATAAACATGCGAAGTTTTAATAACTTCTACCGTTTATTTTCATTGTGTTTCTAAGTTTACGAATTTGATTTAGTCAGTGTGGAGTAAATGACGTGAGAAGGTAACAAATTTCCATACCTCAAAAAACCCTAAATATCTCGCGGATGACACGAAATATTGATAATTACATAGAATGCCATTCGTCTTAGTTTCAAAGCTGTTTCTAAATAAGATCGAAATCGCGAAGACGACTTTTCCATCGTACTGGCACTTTCATGACTGAGGAAGTTTTCAACAAGCAATGTAAAATAACTCTCATTAAATCAATTCTCACTGAACTCCTTCGGAGATTACTTTTATTAATTTAAATTAATTAGTTCAAATTAAATGAATTAAAAATTTATTTCCCAGTAGAGTCCAGGTAATAATACTGATTAGAAATTCAAACGAGTAATCCCATTCACACATATGCTAACCATGCAAATTAGGTCGTTTTGAAAACGTGTTGTTTGAATGGTAAGGTGGGTTGACTGAAGCGATAACAACCTAAAACTAGTAAAAAGTAACGTTATTTGAGAGCTTTTGGTGGGAATTGGAATGTGCTCTATCCGTACGTAAATGTTTCTTGTTGGGGAAATTCTTATGTTGGAAGAACTCTATCATGATAACTCTATCATCGTCATCAAGGTCTTTTATGGTTTATTGGACTTGTGCGATGAAATTTTGTGATTCGTATTTCGTCTGGTGCTGTTGTAAATTTAGGCCTTTCTGTAGGTGGGAATTTTCTTGTTAACAAATTGTTGGGGAGGAAAGATTTACTATCCTTAGCGTCTATTTCAAATTGGATAAAGAATTGTAGGGTGCGGATGCTTTTCGTAGAATTTTGCAGTATTTTATGATGTGGCGTTGTTTGGTTCCCGACATTTCAGAAGTCCTGCAATCCGTCTGTATGCAAAAACTTGTAAGAAAATAAGAAATACGAGAATTAACAAAACTAAACTGACAGACATTTGAAATAAACGGGGAAATCAAATGCTGAGATTAAAAGACGCGCGACATCCTGTTAGATTATGGAAAATACATGCCCAATTGACGACAAACAAATTACAGTTAGTTTGTTCTCTGATACAAAAACTACTAAACAAATTTATCTCCTCTCCGAGTGCTGGAATAAGTATCCTTATCAAATCTAATCACGGGTTCAAGCAATCTATGAAACGCATAGATGAATTTCCATATCAAGAGAAATACAGATAGCGTACTATTCAACTTAGTCGAAAAAAATCCTTGTGAAGTTCTTTAACAACTTTACAAATCCAGTCCGACTTTTAAGATTAAATAAAAGGTCCGATCGGAACGGATATGTTCGTCACCATTTTAACAGGAATCCGTCAAAACTTGAATTACTGCAGTTATTTACAGTAGGAGGCAAAAGTTTGAGTCCAGTCAATGTCTTCTTGATAAATGTCAATATTTCAATCCTTGCGACATATTATTTGTCTTGACATGCGCATGATTATCAGCTAAGTGTATCCCATAATAATTAAACATTACTTTGACTCTTATAAATGAAAACTAATCGACATGACATTCTTTTGCTTTTACGCTGGCCAAAATGGGCAAGGCAAAAGAGCTCAGTGAGGGTAAACGAGGTCAAATAGTTGCGTTAAGTACAGAAGGGTTTTCTCAGCGTAAGATCGCAGAAAAATTGAGAATTTCAAAAGGTGCTGTTCAGCGAACCTTGGACAGGTTTAGAGAAACAAAATCGTATTCAAGTAAGCCCAGGGTGGGAAGGCCAAAATCTACAACACCAAGGGAAGACCAGTACATCAAAGTAACGGCCTTACGAAGCAGGACTATGACAGCTGGAGGTATTCAAGCAGAAATCAATGAAGCTCGTGAGACGCCAATAAGCAAACGTACTGTGAGAAGGCGGCTTGCTGCAAGTAATCTGAATGGAAGAGTGGCAACGTCAAAACCATTGCTAAGATTGCAAAACAAACGAAAAAGAATGGTATGGGCCAGGAAATACAAACATTATGGAATAGAAGATTGGAAAAAAGTTCTCTTTACAGACGAATCCAAGTTTCAAATACATGGAAATAACAGACGTATTTACGTACGGCGTAGAAGCAATGAGCGATTGGTCAATTCGTGCATTAAACCAACAATAAAACATGGTGGTGGCAGTATACAAGTCTGGGGTTGCTTTGGTCATAATGGTGTTGGGGATCTTTATAGAATTAATGGAATCCTCAATAAAGAAAAATATCATTCAAT
>JBAHVQ010135482.1:0-24068 GCA_036872915.1 Nanipora kamurai | reverse complement strand
AGCTTGACGAACGTCCTCTGTTGTTCTGATATTTACCAAGCTCCCACATGAGCAGGATTTCTGCTCAGTGTTTAAGTGATAAATTATTGACGCTATATACCATCATCATAAGAAAAAGTGGTACCACCAGAACGATTGTCATTATATCAATACTAATTACCAAGCGACAATGTACTAACTTGGTGTTAAATACAGGTCACACCAGTAGGAAGGAGTTACCTAAGTATCAATTCACTCCCCTTAATTATTATAGGTGATAATGGATTATTTTAGCAGACATAATGTCATGATGACTGATCTCATGTGGTCAACAGCTGTATCTGTTACAGCCCTTGGGGGACTGATTGGAGCACTGATTGGACCTAATGTAGCAGATCTAATTGGAAGGTGAGGACACATTGGGTCGTAATGCTGTATATTAGTTCTTAGACTTGCTAGAAGTCCTTCCCAGTCTCTTTTTTGCGGTGAGCTTTTCCGCTGGGAAGGACTTGTTTCACTTGCAATACGCCAAATTTAACGGTGGGTTTTTGAACGAGAGTGTAATTGGCAGTGTGTCATCAATCTCGCCAATAACAAGCACATATTCAAACAACCTTATTGTGATGTGACGTATGCCAACCACGTTTGCTAATTAGAATAGCTAATCAGATTTAAATTCCTGCATGTGAAACAAGTCAACTACTCGAGACCATTTAGCTCGCAGCTCGTCTCGCCACTTCGCCACTTGTTGCCCGACAGTGGCGATACAAAAGTGGTCGACTTGTGGCAAGTCTAATTAGTTCCTTCTTTGATTGACTTCTACACATGTATTTGAAGTGTGACAGTGAGTGGTGTGTACTCCACCAAGAGGTGGTGTACAACTAATCTCCAGAGATTCATGAGACAAAAAAATTTTCGCCATGTCGAGTGAAATAATAATTGCTAATAAGGAAAAGTTTCTGTTAAGTTCATTCAACATGGTGGAATGATGTGTGATGGACACCAAGAATTACAAAACTCAGCTGTTTTTTTTCTTGAAAATACTGTTGTGAGGTACGCTTTGTGGATTGGGTGTAGTGCATACTTTACAGCTCAATTGTTGTCTTTTTACTTTAAATTGCACTAGTAAGGTTTTCCTAGTACATATTCCTGGCCAAAAAGTTATTTTTATTAACAATCGAGAGTGCTATTTTTGTGGACTTTTTCATTGTAATGATATCATACATGCAGCTAGTCTGTTAGCGACAGTAAGTCACATAGCATACCACTATTTCCAGTGGTGTGTGGCTTGGGGTCAAAATTCTAAGAAACGTAATAATCAAAAGCTAAGAGCCGTGCCAAATATAGCAAAAAGGACATATTTGAGGGTGCAGCTCATGTTTCATTGGCTCTGGCGGGAAGTGTGAGATTTTTGCCAAATGAACTCTTGGTGTTACAGGAAACCGTGCCTATCTTGAGATGCCATGGCTTAAACAGAAAAAAAAATTAGTATTACTTTTATAATTTTATTCAATTTTTTTACGTACTGCAATGGATTACATACACTGTTACACCTTTAAAATCTTCAATATCACGTCTGACTACTATTTATTATATAGGTGCCGAGGTTTCAAAGTTGATTATTCCGAGAATATCGAACCCGATGACTTACCTAAATGGCGATACTAGTGTTACCTTATTACATTTTAGAATACTCACAAACGCTCTCACAAACAGCACTATTCGTCAAAATAATGTATTGTCTGCATTATAAACTTGTCTCCATCAATTCTTGTGATATTTATTCATAATAACTTCTTGTTCAGTGTACTTTCCTTGCATCCTTCTTTGATAATCAACAAAGTTGCCAAAATATTTAGACCCCCGCATTACAAGCGAGCTCGCCGTACTCCATGTTGTAACGGAAAAACCGTTACTCAATGAGAACAATGATACGATTTTTTTCAATTGATGCAAAAGTGGTTCAATCAGGTTGCTGAGCCGATGCTTTTTCATAAGTCAAAGGAATATCGTATGGCCAGTCAGAGCTCTTAAATTTCAAGGGTAATTAGTACCATTTATCGAGCGGAAAACCTCAGTGATATATATCATAAAAAGTGCTTATTCATGAGTTGTTGTTGCTGTGTAAGTTAACCGAGGGTATTATTACGGTACAAGTTACAACCCTGTAGCTTTGAGGAGGTCCAATGTGATTTTCCTTTCTTTTAAACTTTAAATATAGCAGCTGAAATTTGGTCACCTTATGCAAATTGTATTTGAGACACACCAACTAGCAATAAAACTCGTACTACAGTTACCTGTACTACCAGTTCTTGCAACACTAATGCCACTGTGGAAAGTAAATATAAAAACATTGCCTTTTTAATTTATCTAGGAAGTCTGTATTGCTTTGGAATAATGCACTAATAATCACTGGCTGTATTTTCATGTTTTCGAGCAAGTGTGCTAAGTCTCCAGCCCTATTAATTGTTGGCAGATTTATAGTTGGAATAAACATTGGTAAGTGGAGTGAGAATTAAATCATTTGGCATACACGCTGTCGGGCGGTCTATAGCATAAATTTCAAGGTACATGTAACTACACCATATATAAACTATGTAAAGGATGAACTTATGGACCATATGACGCAAACATACACAATAGCGGTAACAGACTTTGAAATATTGAATGCTAAACACAAATTTGGCTCACATGGGAGCTTGGTATATATCAGACGAGTAGCGAACGTTCGTCAAGTTCCCACATGAGCCGAATTTGTGTTCGGCATTCAATAATGCAATTATTATCATATCGTGGCTTCCGCTTAGCCAGTACATTTGACGAACTTGCAACTTAACTCACCATCTGAGTCTTGGTAGCTCAATGATTAGAGAGTCTCACCGGTCATCACAAGCTTGCGGATTCGATTCCTATCAAGAGTTCAGAAATGGTTTTTCTGAGATTACGAGCTTGACGAACGTCCGCTAGTCGTCTGGCAGCAGATTTTGTTGCTGAAAATGATAGAGAAATTAATCAATTCACATACTTGTGCCCAGAAAGATGTCCAGATTTTTCTTATTTTTTCATGTATTTTTTTTCATCGAGAAATATGGAGTTGATGCCCCTTATTTGCAAATGGTTTTTGGCAGATCAATATTTGCATGTAGGGGGACTTCGTATTTAAGCGTTAGGATTGCAGAAATCTTTGCATATAGGTAACTTTTGCTCTTAAACAATTTGCATGATGAGAATCTTACCAATACTTACAATTTTTTTTAATATATTTTTTTTAAAACACTTTCATTCTCAAACCTTGAAATGACCATCAAAGTCTCTGTTTAATTTCCTAGGTTTCACCTAGCTACTACCGGTATGTGTGATTCTTAACAGCAAAAAAACTGGCCTTGGTTGATTTTTTTAAATAAGCAAAATAATATGTCATTAGGATTGTTCAACCACAAACTATCTTTCATTACAGGTGCCAACTCTGTTGTTGTTCCTATGTTCTTGTCTGAAATTTCACCAACACGTTTGCGTGGTGCCATAGGAACACTGCACCAATTTGGTAATGCCATAGGGATGTTAATGGGATATATTCTCGGGCTTCACCAGGTTTGTTATTAGTCTTCAAATAGGGTACATTAAATTTTATTGGAAATAGAAAATTTAAAAATAGAAATTGCTTGATAAGAAATAATTCAAGGTTATCGTAAACCTTAGGAGTAAGCTTTCGGTTAAATGAAATAGCGTCTCAAAAATTCATCGCACATATTCCAGCAATACCTCATTCTAAAGCTTATAAAATTTTGTACAAGGATATACCAAAGATTTTGTGTTTAATTCAATTCTCGAAGTATCCGTAATCTCGTTTTCCACTGTAGTCAGTCTCCAGTTTTCCACTCCAGGAGTTCAAACTTTAGTGCAATTTAATAAATTTGAAATCTGTGCTCCTTATAGGACGCCTGGAGACTTACGCTAAAAAACGGTGTCGGCGTTTTTCGAAATTTTTAAAAGAATGGTGTCGGGAACAATTTTTGCATTTCTATCAAGAATGCGCGCTGGCAATTCCATGAAAACTAACAAAACTTTCGAACGAAAGCGAATTTTGACAATCGCCGACATCGTTTAGTAATAAAAGTTTCCAGGAGTCCTATGAAGAAAACAGATTTAAAATTCATTAAATTGCACTGAAGTTGGAACTCCTAGGAGTGCCAGCTCACTGGACTGGAAAACAAGATTACGGAGAATTCGAGATATTTAGTTTAACACTAAACCTTTGGTGTATTCTTGTATAAAATTTTATAAGCTTTAAGATGAGGTATTACTCAATGAGATTATCTTTTTCATTTAATCGAAAACATTCTCTGAAGGTGTACGATCATGATAGATCCTACAGAGACAGTTGAAAAGTAGAAACAGGTGAAACCTTTCGCAAAATCTTACCCAGTTCACTTGACACTGATCCGAGTCTGAGAAATGAAGTTCTGTTCGTTAAAAATCGAATCAAATGTTGTGACTCAAACGTTCAATCATTCGCGATGGATACTACCATTGTTAGATTGTTACCATTGTTACAACTGTTAGGCGCGAGCGAAAAAACGCGTATGTTTACATTTCAAACTTTCAAGTTTCACATGAAACTTTTCAGTCTCAGAAATTTTGAATTTAAATTTTTCAGGGGGTCATGCTATCGCCTTCTGTCAGCCCCCACTCAAAATATCGTTCCGCGGTTCCTGCTCTAGTATATATACTATAGCAGCTTATTTGCATCAAACTTTTATCACAATTTACCCATACCTGCAATACGACCAAAATGTTTAAATAACCAATGTTTAAAAAATCATATCGTGAGATAATTTTCACATCGGAAAAGCAGCACTTGCAAGGTTATTTAATTTTACCTACATCCTTTTTCTATTCAATTTTTATTTTGTTTTGTTTCATGTCATTTATTTCGCTTCCTTTCGTTTCATTTCTTTTCATTTGGTTCTGTTTTGTTTCATTTCGTTTTATTTAACCCTTTGACCCTCAAATGTCTCCCTTCAACTAGCAAAATCATCTAGTGTTAGCCAGAGTAAAATATTCTAGAATGTGGTCATCGCCAGCAAAGGGCTAACTTGACTTTTCCTTCACTAGAGAGGGAAAAAGCCCTGAAATGTGACAGAGCAAAGATAGAAGATCAGGGTTTGTTGGGTGAGGGCTAGGAGTTTCTATTGGATCAACAAAGAAATAACGTTGAATGTTCACAAAACATGTTAGTTGCACGATAATTTAAGTTTTGTGCAGGAGCATGCCCTTAGACCAGGCAGAACACTTGTTACTCTTCTCACAAACCTCTTTCAACAAGTTGTTTTTTGTTTTTTTTGTCAGATTTCAATTATGTAATGTGGTTCCACACAAGTTCCCCAGAAGTTTAAAATGCATCTTGGAAACCCCAAAACATAGGCCAAAAAACTTTGGAAAAACAATAAAAATTAATGTAATACACAGAAACACGTTCTAAGCATCGACGAATGTGGCGAAATAGAGTCCCAGTGGTTGCTGTGGGAATACTGAAGTTTCAAAATGTCTCTCAATCACTCTTTAATTTATTTAGAAAAAGAGTTCAGTGACCCTTATTAATTTTTTCTGTATACTTCGCTTTAGAGATAAGTAATTAACAGCACAATTTTGAAAAAAATCTGTAGATTTTTTTCTTTATAAATGAGAAAATATATAGATTTTAAACTTTTTTCACTAAAGTATCACGTTTAGTATTCCAATGTATTTATGCACATGTGTTTGGGGCTGATGTTTGCATTTCCAACTTTTCAGAAAACTATGAGGAGCCACCTTAACAAATGTAACAGAAACGACGAGTAAATGTTGTGTTTTCATTTTCATTTTAGATATTAGGCAACTCATCTGGATGGCCATACCTTATATCATTTAGTGCGGTCCCTGCTGTGATTCAATTATTAATTCTACCATTCTGCCCTTCCAGTCCAAGATATCTTCTCATCAAATTGAATAAAGAAACATTAGCTAGACAAGGTATGTTAGAATTTGGCTGTTGCACGTGTGTTGGGAGGCAGTTGGACAAAAGCACCCAATAAGTTGTTAGTGATGGCATTTTTCATGCTCTCTAAAGGTGTTCCCAAATTTTACAAACTCAGATTGACTCAGGAGGCATTAATCAAGGCCGATTTAATTTGCATACCTAATAATTTTGCAATAGATTAATAATCAATAATATAAAATAACATACTTAAGATTTTCTGGTAGACAAATCTCCCAGCTGCCCCCTCCTTCAATATGTACGTCAATGATTGGACACAGTTTTCGGATTCAAACTAAATTTTCTCGTGAGCTTTTGTAAAAAGCGATTAATGACACATCGCCTGACTAACAGGTGGAATAAAACTATGCGCATAACATGGAGTGTATCTGGAATTACTGTTTAAGAGTCGGCATAAAAGCCACACAGGTTTCATATGCCACCTCATGATATTTAAACTCAAATAAATGAACGGGTTAACTACCTTTTCCTTTCACATTTTTTCCCAAACTGTTTGTTTTGGTTCGCAATATGTTGTATATGCAGCTAAGCTGGTAAGTAACCATGTTATGTGAATGTTGTTTCATGGTGCGTTGCTTTGCTAAAGGGCTGTATCCTTTAAGCATCAGTTGCAGGAAACCTCTGAAGCTTTAAAAAGCGTAGAAAGTCAAAAGGTTGGTAGACTGCCGAATATATGTAGCGCAACTCTGACGTTTCGAGCAAAGGCCCTTTTTGAGAAACGTCAGAATTGTGCTACATATATTCGGGTGTCTATCAACCTTTTAACTTTCTACCCTGTTTTATGTATTGCTTACGCAGCATCCTACATTCTCCCATCGTCCTCTTAACCTTTGGTCTGATTTCTTTTTTATGGTTGCTACTGTACATGTTTCACCCACTGGTTTTCCGGTCACCTTTTTGTAACATATTGTTTGTGTTCAGAACTGAGAAGGCTTCAAGGAAGTTCCCACATTGACAAAGCCATAATGGAAATGAGGGTAGTGTGACTAGCATAAAATTTAAATTCACCTATTCCTAAAAGGCAGATTAACTCTGTTCGCTCCATCCCCCAAAATATTCGACTTTGGAGAACGGTCTCAACTTCGAGCGTTTAGTCCTACTTCGAATTTTGACTCGAAAAATGTCGTTTGGAATCTGCGTAAAAATGTGAGTCAGAAATGTAGCTTTTTAGCATAAGTTTTTTAAGCCGTTTTTGTCAATGTCCTCGGACTTTAATGAGTTAGACGGTAATTTTTTTTCGAAAATCAACTTCATCGTTTCTACAAACTGTCGCAAGTACGACCATAGCCTGGTCGAATTTAACTACTTTGTCCCGATTTTGTGTTTTGTATTTTGTTATATAATTATATTGGCCTAAATGGCCAAAACCGGCCGTCATATTATTTTACCCTTTCTAAAGTCCGACCATTTTACTCGTCAGCCGGAGAGACCTCGCTAAAGCCAAACCTGCCCCTCAAATTTTCAAGATTAATCTTATAATACAATCTTTAATTGAGTAGAAAACTAATACCTCATCCAACATCTTTAACACATTTTTCTCAACGAAAATATGTAACGACAGCTAAAAATACTAGCTAGGTCATATTAGGTCTTCTGATTGACATACGTACATTGGCTTTCAAGTTTTACGGGTAATTTCAGACAATAATAATGCATTTACATGCCGTTTTCTTACTTCAGCTGGAAAAAGAAAATCAAGTGAAAGATGGTTACTTGTCAATCTGCCAGCTACTCGGATCCAAGCCACTCCGCTTCCCACTGATCATTAGCGTCATGTTGCAGATGTCCCAGCAACTCAGTGGTATTAATAGTGTAAGTATTTCAAAGATGGAAATGTTTTTCGAAAGGGACAACCTAGCAGGGGCAAAAACTAAATTTTCCATCAATGTACAATGGACGGCAAAAAAATATGAAATCAAATACAAAAAAATACCAGTCCTGCTTTTTGCTCGAATCTTAACAAGATGTCTATTTTCTGAACGTGGTAGACATATTTTGGGCATGTGGGAGCTCCCTCTTCCTGGCTTTTTGCATAGGCTGCAGCACATATGACGTAGCTGCACATTTGCTCACCATCTCAGTCTAGTGAATCTCCTCAGAGATAAATTTCTGCCAACGAGTACGAGCTTCAGACTTGGACCCCTTAAACTGCATTGCACTAATTTCAGTATTCTCTTAATTAAGGTCTTGTACTATTCAACATCAACATTCGAAAAAGCCGATCTTTCTGCCCCGGATGTAGCTACGTGTGGGTTAGGAGTTGGCTCGGTTGTGATGGTCGGAGTAGCAGTAAGTGTAAAATTGCTTTTCCGAAATACTTTAGCAAGAAACATTAGGTTTCCTACCTTGGCACGGCTTTAACTTTCTACTTTCTTTTTGTCCGTGTATCCCCGAACTGAGTTTATGGGTATTTTTCAAGTTGGATATGAAACATAACTTGGACTGTTTGATCCAACATCAAGATACTGAAAAAATATAAACAAAGTATGTGGGGTATTTTGTTAGATCACTCTGACAAGTACTTAAGATATGTTCTCAAACAAGATGAGTTTCTTCTTGCATGCGAAGCGTTTTATTTGCAACTGTGTACTTTGTCACTGATTTCAGCGGGATAGGCTTGGATAGTAGTACAGGTCATAGCCATAAAACAATGTCCAGTGGGATGTCAGTAATTGGACATCTCCCACAGTACCTGGGGTAAAACAGGGTTATTACTTGTCATGAAACATCGACTAAAACAACAGATTTCCGACTTTTCTATCGCTTGCTCGAAAGCTCATGAAAAGTGAACGGTTGAAAACCGATCATTTGAATCAAATTTCATGGTCAAGACTCGCACGTGATATTTTCATAATTGGACAAGTGATTATCAAGGAATATTCAACCTTATCCGGTACTTAACTCTATTCGGTCAGACCCCTCAAATATCCGTCCTCAGTATACGGTGCAAACTTTTCGATTTTGACGTACTTCCTATTTGAATTTAGACTCGAAACATAATCTTTTGAAATTTGCGTAAAAATTTCAACCAAAACGGTGGTTTTTGGCGCACGTAATATATTACATTTTGTTGGGCGGCATCGAACCGTAAAACGAAGTTTAATTAAAGTTCTTGAACCGTTTTATCAATTTCCTCAGTCTATCATGAGTTAAATACTAAGTACGGTTTGAGTCTCAAATTTGTACCAGCTCAAGTACGTGGCAATATTCATTCCAGTACCTGTGAATTACCCAACCCCTAATTTTGCTATTTCGCTATCCTCACCATTATGCAGATTAAGTAAACCTTGTCAACCAGGTCTGTTGAGTATTAAGTTGTTATACTGTGATTATTGCTTAGGTAGTTTTAGTTGACCGATTGGGTCGACGTACGTTGATGCTCACTGGCCTGGCAAGTATGTTTGTTTTCTATGGTCTGATGACACTTGGATTTGCACTACAGGTACAGTATTCGAGTTAGAGAAAGTCCATCTAGTGGGTGTGCACCAAGGCGGAGGGAGAGTTAACCTTTAACGTCTGAATGTTTTTCCTTTTGTTCATTGTTCTCGCTTTGTTTTTGCTTTGTTCTCTTGTTCGTTCTTTTGTTATTGGTGTCCGATATATCAGACACTGGGCGTTAAAGAGTTAATGCGTATCACTGACTTGCAAAAGGAAGGCTAAACAGCTTCTTTCATAATGATGTTAGATACATGTTACTCCGAGTGACGAACCATACCGGAGAAGTAGAGAAAACTCTACTTGGCCCGGCAGAGATTCGAACCCGCGACCTTCGGTTTACTAGTACGACGCTCTACCAACTGAGCTACAGGTCAAGTTGGGAGCTGGTCGTGAAATGATGTTACTTGGGCTCTTGATATTTAGAAACTAACTGGTTTCTTCAGTATCGAGACATTTAAGTCTTACCTAGATTTTGAAATAACTGTAGAGTTCTCTCTGCATGCCGGTATGGTTCATCACTCGGAGTAACATCTAACATCATTCTCTACCCGAGTTCATTCTTCTACTTTAAGCTTCTTTCATATAGTAAAGTGCGCTCTTCGGCGTCTACGCTGTTCTCATTACCTCTCATGCATGTTGACGTGGTATTAGAAGTAACATGACGCGATTTCACGTCAAATTGGGTCGTATTTGTTCAAATGCTATCTCATTAAAACATATAAAGTACAATTAAGGATATACGAGATGAATTGTCCCGCGGAAAACAAAGAAAAGTGACGTAATCATGGTATTTTTACAGTTTGAGCCAATCATTAACATTACAGTAAGACAACCGTACCGGCAATCGGGAGACGCGGATTCGATTCCCGTTGGGGAACTCACAACTGTTCCGAATTTTCATAAAGCTTGAAGAACGAGCCTTTCGTTGTTTATATCCAAGCTTGCAAAACACGTACACTCTCTACACTCTGTAGATTGAGTTTGCTCGTATGTAAAAGCTTCAAATGGGGATGGGGGGTTAGATTTCGACAATATTATGCACACTTATGGAATGAGTAGCTTCATAGCGGATAGTTCATGCAGTATATTATCGGGCCAAACGTTGGAAAATAGGCCTGAGACATGAGAGGATTTTAACAATGAAAGTAAGGAAGAAAAGATTGATGGAATTATGAAAATAAAATAAACAGAAATGACATGATGAAAGGATAAAAGAATGTAAAGAAAAGATGCAGAAAGAATGAAAAGAAAAATTCAATCCTAAATAAAAATAAAGAATGAATTCCTTGAGGCTAACCTAGGATATTCTTTGTAGGAAAAACACGAAAACTTGAACATGGTCTCACTTGTTTGTACATTTCTTTTATTTGCAATTTTTCACATTGGGCCTGGTGAGTTTGTGTTTAAAATAAATACTGGATAACACTGTCATTGTATACATTTCATGATGTAGAGCATGTATAAGTAAATAAATTTTTTTTCTTAATATTTATTTACTTTTATATATATGTATATATAAAAATACATATTACTCCATTTAAACTTTAATCACTACAAATTTGTTTCGTATGGTAAGCGCACTTACCACACTCGTCAGGTGATTATCGCGTTTGATGTTATTGCTTAGATAACTTGAAGCTGGTTATTGTTTAGATAACTTGAAACTTTTCAGATGAGCCATCGTTTGACGCAGCCATTTCCCCATACCAGAAAAGCCTCAAAAGAACCGGACACGACAATAAACTTGGTTTTAACCCACAGCCACCAAAAACCAAAACGCCCGAAAAGCAGAAACACATGAAAAACACCATCTCAGCGCACAACAAGACTTTACTAAACAAAGAAAACCAAAGCAACCCAGCTGCAACTCAAGAGTGCAATTGCCGCCGCAAGGAAACCTGCCCACTCCCCGGGAAATGCCAAGCAGAAGGGATTATTTACCAAGCTACAGTCACAAGAGAAGACAATGGAGAAGAAAAACTCTACGTCGGACTCACTGAGGGTACATTCAAAATAGGATACCAGAGCCACACCAGCTCTTTCAGAAACCCAAAACGCAAAATGCTACTGAACTCAGTAAATATATTTGGAAATTAAAAGAATCAAATATCCAACACTCGTGCAAATGGAAAATAATTAAGCAATGTAGGCCCTATTCCAACAGCACCAAAAGATGTAACCTATGCCTGGACGAAAAGTTTATTATAATTTGCCATCCAGAACTAAGCTCACTGAACTCTAGGAACGAACTTATATCGACATGTAGACATAGAAAAAAAACACCAGCTAAGCAGCCAATAACCAGACAGCCTTTAACACACCTCATTATTCTTAAATCAGATACCATTCCCATGACGCCATTGGTGCTATTCCAGTTTGCGATAATCACCTGACGAGTGTGGTAAGCTGCGCTTGCCATACGAAATAAATTTGTAGTGATTAAAGTTTAAATGAAGTAATTCAAGTTTGTCCTTTTGTCGTACTATTCCGCTCTACCCTGGTATCGAGCACTCTACTCATATAATTCTGAACTTGCTACTTGTCTATATATATCTTACATATATATCTTAGTACACTCACACACACAATCCAAAGTATGGTCGAACACAAGTATCAGTTATGTAAAATGGTGTGACAAAAAGAAGATAAATGTAGAATAACCACTCGTTTGTTTCAAAGAAATAACATTTTATTTCACACACAAACGTTTTCGATTCTACAGACTTTTAAGGTGCGGAGATCTTCTGAAGATCGTGCAGAGCGTGAAACATTGTGTAATGATATTTGGAAAATTTTGAACTACTGGAATATACATATATATATATATACACATATACATATACATATATACATATACACATATATACATATACATACATATATATATATATATATATATATATATATATATATATTTGTTACTATTTGGTTACTTCCGAAATCTTAAATTTCAAATCAAGACTTTTTACCTTAAATGAGGTGTTATAATGTTGACACCTGACGCCGTGGGAATTTTACATTCTGCTGGTAGACAAAGTGAAGTAATCCCTTCATTCTTTGTTCACCAATTCTCTTAGGTCCTCTGCTAGTCATTTATCTGTTCTGTCTGCTGACCTACGTTTAAATTAGCTGATGGTCTGTCATCATTTGCACCTTATGCTGTGTGTTATGGTTGATGAATGTTTAATTAGCAAAATAGAAGAAACAAATCATAAGCGTAATCTTCCAAATCATTTAATCAAATTCTTACAATGTTCCTTGTGATTTCTTAAAGGTAAACTCTCCTTTAACAATTTCCAGGCCCTATTCCATGGTTCATGATGTCTGAGCTGTTTGCACAAGGCCCTCGCCCTGCAGCTACCAGTATAAGTGGTGCAGTGAACTGGTTTTGTAACTTTATCGTGGCAATAACATTCCCAACAATTGAGGTAAATGTGGTCGAAAACTAGACATTGATTAATTTTTCTAACTAAATATTCCCGGTATATTAAAGTAAATCTGGTTGTGTTGGGCAGAAGGTTAGGTAACATTATACGGTTCAACCGCTGGAGGGTGATTTGCTGTCTCACTTCCTATGTATTATCAAATTGGTATTACATCCAGAGTTACTTCCGGAACTAAATTCTGCCGATCACCTACCCTATCCTAAGTAATAATTTGTCTAGATCAGATTTCAATGACTTTCGTGACTTCAACATACCTGGGTCTTTTCACATGGAGGGTGTAAAACCCAAGAAAAGGCCGCAGGTACGAGGTTACGTTTGCCTCTAAAATAATGCTCCCAAATCTGGTTGTGTTGAACTTTGTCGGATATAGAGCAGGTTTGGTAACATTATGCGGTTCATCTGCTGGAGGGTGATTTGCTGTCTCACTTCCTATGTATTATGCAGGTACGAGGTTACGTTTGCCTCTGAAATAATACTCCTTAGTTCCAAAGCTTATTAAATAACCAGCTAACTTAGCTATTTAATTGAAGTCCATTTCTTTGACGAGTTTTCTGGCTTTAGATAGACGAATTAACTCGTCAAAGAAATGGACTCTGCCTGTTAAAGGTTTAATAACTATCTCTTTAACCCATGAGCCTTTTTGCGAAAACGGTGCATCATAGTTAATGAGGAGTTATTTTGAAAGAATACTTGGTCCGTCGGGTCTGTTTGAAAGGAATCACTTAAACTGTGCCTGCATAGGTCAAGTACTTCTTTTCAAATTAGTCCTGACTTCCCATGATGCATCGTTTTCGTAAAAGGGTTAATTAAGGGGCAGTGGCCAGCGAGTGCGTAAGTAGAGGCCTGGTAGCTCAGTCATTTCATATTCAAAAGACAGCAAGAATCTTATTGGTTGGTGTTTGATACCGAATTTATCTGCATTGTCTGTTATGAATGGCAGTAAACTAGAATACATTAGATCCACGAGGTTGAACTACATATGGCTTGTATGTGTAATTTACTTCTCTTCACTTCGCGAGTACTTTTATACTAAATTTTTTTGCCTCAAAATTGACGTTTGCTGGATAACTCAATAATACTGTATAATGCTTTAGTTTTAAAGTTATTTCAAGTCATGCTTACTTCTTATTGACCAAGAGCGCGGTCATTACGGAAAAATATCAGACCGAGGTCTTGACAGTCCGTACATTAAAGACCGAGGTCGGATTTTTTTTCGTAATGACTAAGCGGACGAGGTGAATAAGAAGTTTATAAAATGGCTTTTTGAATAAAAAAAAACCTACATTTGCACAATCTTCGACATGACTCGTTTCACTCGGCACTGCATGTTACTGTAAAAGACACACATGTAGGAAAAAGATTCTGCATCGTCGTTTTCTTTTTTAATTAAACATATTCTTTAGTTTAACCACCTAGTTTAGTTTACTTTTGCTATTTTTTCGCTTCCCTGAAATCTGTCGCAAATTTGCCGTTGCAGAAAAATCATGGATCGATTGAGTTGTTGCTCAGCCAATTAGAACGCACAATTTCATCGGAAGTAGCAACTAGTCATATAACAATTACTGTTAACGAACGGGCTATGCTCCGTCACACTAGGAGGCATTTTAGAAGGGGGTGTTCTCTCTTTTATGTGCTCGCTTGATGTTTAAAGTGTCTATGACATGAAAATTAAGTTTGTCTTTAAGTTTGTCTGTTTGAAAGAACTGCTGAAATTACTACGCAAAGTCTTTTACACTTTTTCCCTATCTCACTTCGTTCTTGAGATAAGATTTATTTGATTTGGAAATAACACCTTGCATACGTCACGGTGCATAATTAGTTATTAAAAAATCCCACATATCTGTGAAACTATTCCAAGAAATTACAAAGAACTTGGTCCATTTAGTGTTGCGTGGCATATACACCTAGATTCACAGTTCCATGTGTGACATTGTTCAATATCTTTAACAATTTTGCTAATCGTACCACCACTCATTATACACTATGACGTATGCGAGGTGTTATTTACCTATCAAATAAGCCTTCAGATCTCAAGAACGAAGTGAGATATGGAAAAAGTGTAAAAGACTTTGCGTTATAATTTCAACAGTTCTTTCAAACAGACAAACTTAAAGACAAACTTAAATTTCATGTCATAGACACTTTAAGTATTTTACTCTGCCTAATCCCAGACTATTTTACTTGTCAGAGGGATGAGTTCTGCTCGTTAAAGGGTTAAAGATTTGTAACCTCACTTTTCCTACGTTCGTTTTCTTTTAGTCTTGGCTATATCCTTACGCATTCATCGTCTTCATGATTCTCATAATTGGATTCTGGTTATTTATTTATTTTTACGTCCCCGAGACGAAAGGCAAAACCTTCGAAGAGATCACTGACCAATTTCGTATACGCAACAGAGACAGTGAAATCTAATTGAATGAAACTGACAGAAATTGAAAACCAAGAATTCTCACATTCTCACTGCCGGAAGGCACTTCGTCAGAAAGTGATACGAGAAGTTTTATTCTCTTTAAGTTTCATTGTGTGGCGTAGTAGGGTCAGATAAAAATATCGTGACATATTTTTGGGTAATTTGAACATTTGGACGTATTTAGGAAAGTTGGTAATATTTAGAAAAATTGTTGGAATTTGAAGATGTCAGAGTATTTTTTGTTCTTTAAGACACATTGTTCACTGCTTAACTTCGCAAACTTTCGAAGTATGAAGATATTTTTACCTTGCCCTATGACGAACGGCCATCACGTGAATGTCTTGAATTTCCTTCTTTTTTCAATTCCGGCAGCTTTTCATCCTTTTCAAAATTACCTTTTTAATAATATGCATTTTATTTATGATTGGCCAAGATAAGTGGAAGTTCGAGATAACACAGGGAAAAGGTAACTGAGGGCTGAACTGGGTAATTCGGTGAAAATTACATACAAAGCGTGGGGAATTAATCAAATACGACTGCTTGAATGGAAAAGTTGTGTTTGTAAACAACTACTGCGGTTTTTCTGTGAATTTTCTTTCTGTAGAGGTTTTCGTCACTTGAATATATCGCTTCTCATTTAATTTTTTCATGTATATGGTTAGTTGGGTTATAGCATGGTTTCTCGTATAACTTCGAAAAACCCTCAGTTATGAGTTTTTTCAAAGACCTCAAAGGCTTTAAGCAATTTAGTATTTAAAGAAGTGCGATAAAAACACAATTTGTACTAAATGTTAGGAGGTTTGTGGCGTCTGAGGACGCCACAAGCGCACTCCATTCAAGAGCATGGCCCAAAGTGAATTCGGATTGGGTGATTATATTGCTCATTACAAATTCACGGGATGTATCTGTATAAAACCCTGGATTTTCATACAGATACAACTCATACAAAACTGTGAGTTCGTAATGAATATTATCAAACTCATTTATGGGGAGGAAGGTTCAAAAGAAATTAATGTTTGATCCGTTTCTGTGTACCATGATACACAACTGATTAAACAAACATCTGTTCTGTATCACATTTGTAAACACTAGTGCCTGTATCAACTAGTTTTGCACCAGCTCTTCCACACTCAAAATGAACGTTTACGGTACAAATAACTTGTTTTAATGTTCTTTCTGCTAAAGCTCTATCTATAATGTAGTAACAATGGACGTTTTACAAGTAGTTTGCAAAATTGGTTTCCGTACATGATGAAAAGCCAGTTTTAAGCTGTATTAAAGCAGAATTAAAGGGCGCTTAAACTTGGATTTAAGCACACGTTTACTTACGTACGTCCCACTGATACGCCGTGTGTCTGAATACGGCATGTGGATTCACCTTGTGTCTGGATACCCCGACAAAAAACGGCCACTCATTTTGTAAACGCTGCATATAAGTACCTCATTCTCGGTTTTCTGTACAGTTATTGGAGATCCATCCCTACGAATAAAAAAGAAAACGGACTCAAATAGCATGATAGACTATTTCGGTAGTCTTTGAAAAACACACTCGTGCGTGCTTTTTGCAAATTACGCTCGAAACCATGTATTGCCTGTACTTAAAATTAACTTTGTCTTATTTAAAACTGAACTCTTGAAACTAAAGTGCTACATCTTTTACACTTGTTCCATGTCTCACTTTGCTCTTGAGATATTAACATCTATTTGATATGTAAATTACACCCTGCATACAACACAGTGCATAATGAGGTACTAAAAAATCACGCATATCTTTGAAATTATTCCATTAAATCACTAGAAACGTTGTCTGTTTATATAGTACACCCACATTCATAGTTTCATGCGACATTGCACAATAACTTCAACAGTATTTCTAATTTTATAACAACTCATTACGGAATGTCACGTTTGCAAGGTGTTACTTAGATATCAAACAAATCTTAATATCTCAAGAACGACGTCAGGTAGGGAATAGATGTAACAGATGTTGCGTTATAATTTTAAGAGTTCTTTCAAATAAAACAAACTTAATTTCTATCACACAGACACTTTAAGGCGGAAAGTTTTCTTTCAACAAGCCCATATTTTCATAGGACTATTTGTACCGGTACTCGCTTGGGTCGAGTAAAAGAGAACTGTAATTTCAACCGCGTTTTGAACAAATAAACGAATTTTAAAACAGAAAGACTGAGTCACCAAGGTGTTTTTTTCACGGTCCTGAATAAAAAATTATTACAAATATTACAATCATTACCGTTATTACAGTCAGATATTACAATCAAATATTTAAAATTTAAAGATTTAAATTACGTACATTTGCCTTAAATTGACTTAAACTCTCTATTGTACGATTTGTTTGGTCTAAACTGTCCCAGTCTACTGCAACACGTGAAGTAACCGTCCACTGATGCGGTGGAAAATCGACGAAGGCAATTTGTGAACTTTGAAACGCATATGAAATTCAACGCTAATTTTTATGAGGATCTAGAGGATTACATATTCACGGGCGCGTAACCAGAAATCTTGGGGCGAAGGAATTAACGGGTAGATGCAATCGAGGGTGACAGTACAAAATATGTCAAAAATATGTCAGAAAGTACATATATAAAAATAACTCTATTTCAGAATCATCCTCAGGGTAATATGCAACGATAAATTTACATTTAACCTACATTGCTGAAGTCAACTGAAAAAGTTGACTCGGGCGGGATTTGAACTCGCAAGTTCAAATCCCGCTCGAGTCAACTTTTTCAGTTGATTTCGGCAGTGTAGGTCAAATGTGAATTTATCGTTTCATAAAAATAACAATACGCAAATGCCATTAGGGAATACTGTTTTGCTCCAGAAAAGGACAGTTAATTTTGATAGTATTTTTCTCCTTAACCGTTTGCCAGGCACTGTTGCAATTTGGCAACTGATTAATTTTACTCTGGCTAACGCCAGACGATTTTACTGGTCAAGGGAAGACCTCCTGAAAACCTGCCCGGTCAAGGGTGAAAAATGTTAGTGATAATGCTCAATAAATTAGAAAATTCAAGTTTATTAAAGTTATAAATATATATATAATAATAAGTCGATCGAAATAAATTAATTTTACGTAAAAATTATACCAACTCGTCAGTTTGAGGTTTGGGCAAGCGTGAGGTTCAAAGAACTCCTTCAAATAGTGCGCAATCGAAAGCAAAGTAATTCAGAGAAGAAACTGAAAAATAAAAACCTTACCGCAAAAAAAAATGGCGGTGACCATCTCCTGTGTTTTGACTTCATCTTTTTGGTTTAGACTTGTATCTACAGTGAGTAGAATGTTTTTTAAATCATTTCTAGACTCAGCACATGGAGAATAATGCATGGACTAGCAAATATGCAAAGTTTGCTTCGGGTTTGTGACCCAAACATCGCATTGAACACGAGCTATACATTTCATGTTCCCAGTTATCCACGTATTCTGTTTGTTACATGAAAAAATACACTCGACGCAAAAGAGCCGTGAAATTAACTCCTACGTCGGCCGCCGGTTTTCCGTCTTTTTCTTCATGTTTCCATTTTAACTTCCTCGAGTTGTTAGAGTCTTGTAACCGGGGAAGGAACTGTAATGAACTGTCGATGCCTCCTAGAGCTTCGCAGGAGGTCAGTCAGGGAGTTTTTTAAAGTGTTTGTGAAGTGAATATTAAGTCTTCCTTATTCGAAAGAGCTCTTGAAATTACGAAGGAACATCCCTTACACTTTTTCCATAAGTCACTTCGTTCTTGAGGTATTGAGATTTGTTTGATATCTAGAAAACTTACGTACGTCACACTGGATAATGACAACCAGTGGACGTTCGTCAAGCTCATTCTCTCAGAAAAACGATTTCTGAGCCCTGGACGGGAATCGAATCCGCAACCTTCTAATGACCAGTGAGACGCTCTAACCATTGAGCTACCACGACTCAGATGGTGAGCTAGTGTGCAAATTCATCATATGTACTGCCTAAGCCGAAGTCACGATATGAGAATAATGATGTAAGTACTTAATGCTGAAAGACGAACTCAGTTCATGTGGGAGCTTGGTAAATCTCAAAGGACTAGTGGACGTTCGTCAAGCTCGTTAAAGTTCGTCAGGATTAGTGGACGTTCATCCAACTTGACAAACGTCCCCTAGTCGTCTGAGATTTACCGAGCTCCCACATGAACTGAGTTCGTGTTTCAGCATTAAGTACTGGATAACGAGTTATTCAGAAACCACGCATATCATTGAAATTATCCTATTAAATCACTTGAAACTTTCCTTGTTTAGTGTTAAGAGACAAATGCACTCACACTTACAGTTTCATGTGACTTGGTTCAATAACTTCGACGAATATAAATAACTTCAAATTCTAATTTCACAACAACTCATGCTGCGTGACATATGCAAGGTTTTACTTACATATCAAACAAATCTTAATATCTCAAGAGCAAAGTCAGATACGAAAAAGTGTCGAAAGTATTTGTTTATAATTTCAAGAGTTCTTTAGGAATTTAAAGTAAATGGTTTGAATCAAGGAGAATCGTTAGATTCTTGTGAAAGTTGAGCATCCGGATTAGGTTAGTCGTGAGAAAGACTGTTGGTGCAAGTGACTAACGTTTGGAATACCTCAGTGGTAGTCATCGTCAGGGTTAAGTGACGATTACAGCCGCTAAAGCCGTCGAAACCTAGTTATTCCACCAACAGAAAACCAGAATGACTGGGAAACTGCTGGAGTTTAGATCAAGAAAAAGTGACGTTTCGGGCGAAGGTTCTTCGTGAACTCAAAAAGGGGCGTGGGACCAAACTCGAGAGAATGGTGACTTTAGTAAGTTTACAACGTTTCGAAAGCTTAAAACATTTGTCGATAAACCGAAAATTTGACTAAGTTCGAACATCTTACAAGTTTCCCATCGGAAGACGATTCTGAGTGTTTTTTTTATGTAGTATTAGTCATCGGATGACAACACACCAACAGGGCCCCGGTCAATTGAGGACACTTTAGGCAATACAAAAATATCAGAGATCAGCCGTACAATTATATAGAGGTTAGCGAGTCTTCCTCAGAACTGCGCTGACCTACCTCAGGACTATGCTAACGAGGGGGGCAGGGTACAAGTGCCTGTCCTATCAGGATCTTCGCCCTAACTAACTGGAATGAGCAAAAATATTAATAAGTTCAGCATTGAAATTTTGCCCCCTAAACCAAAAATCCTAGTTGCGCCACTGAATTATTTAAAAATAGCTCCTTCTACAAGGATTGATGACTATTAGGAGTTTTATTTGTCACAACATCGTAATTGTTGGTCTTCTTAGACTGGTTTTCAAGTAGAAATAATTTGACTTTTTTGGGCCTTCTTTCAACTCCAACTTAACGCAACAGAAACCATAGTAACGTGATCGATCGCCCTGCCTGTTTTAGAGCTATATGAGGGGCTGGGACACTCCGTTCGAGGTCATTCCCTCCCAAAATGGACAGCGAAGAAGATGAACTGCCCTATAAAGATTCAGGAGAAACGACAACCCCTGCGGCTGTCAGAACTTCTTCCAGTTGTTGTGGGATTACTCCGTGGTTTTTATCTACCACGGTGGTTTGTATTTTCGGTTCATCTTTTCAGTTTGGCTTCAACTTAGCAGTGATCAACGCGCCAGAACAGGTACGGGGTTGTACTGTAAAACTTTAAATTAGAGCTCCACACCGCAACCTACGGGATCGAAGTATGGAACTCAAAGCCCTGCAAAAAACACGAAGAAGCGGTATTATGGTGTTATAATGTCTCGAAGGTCTAACGTTTTGTTGCTTTTAATGTCAACCTTTGTTACATTCTTATAATATTTTGGCGCACTGATTCTGATGTTGCCATTAAAACAAACGAACCGTTAGAGCTAGTATAAACTCTTATCATAATATACCTTTTCTACGTGTTTATTTGCTTACCAGAGGGACCGGAATACACCTAGACTTCTGCCTGTGGCATCTGGATTTATAAGTCTAGTCACAAGATAACCCCGAGAGTATGAGTCCTTTCATCTATCAAAGTTTTCGAAGTAACACGTCCGTCGAACACGTGGCAGAGTGATTAACTATTAAAATGAAACAAGAAAGAACGGTGGAAAAGCGAGGCGAAGCCATTTTCAACATTCACAATCGTTTGATATATCGTCTCAAAAGAAGCAATGTATATGTAGAAAAAAGTTTAAAAATTAGCATTATTTGCTAGTAAATGGTTGTCAGACCGTGTCAAATTGCAGAAAATACGTTGCATAGTATTGTTTCGTTCTAGAACACCTCGCGTTCAATATAGCGACGAACAACAAAAGCTAGGGATTTGACCCTTTCTCTTTGTGTTAGTGGGATTTTGGAACGACTAGATGTTTATTCGTACCAGTAAATTGGAGTTCAAAAGTGGACGGCTATTCTGCTATCACTCCCTCATGACTTCGTGAGTTGCTAATTAATAACAATATTAATTAAGTCTCAGAATTATTTCAAAATTACAGCACGAATTAACATTTTTCGAGGACATGAGAATATTGTCGTAACCTGTCTCATCGTTCTGCTTCAGCATTGTTTTCTAATGAATGTAGGCAGGTAATTAGTACCGTGTGTACGAGATGACAAATATCCGTTCAAGCTAAAGTAAATTCGTTTACTTCTTTGAGAATTATCAAGATTTTCTGACTCTACACATGCGCTGAACTCTTTTCGGTTCTGCTTTTAGCGTCATGGCGAGACGTCTGAACAGGAAAGAGTTAATTTAAGTCTATTTCCACCGACCTTTGGCTTTGTTGCGGAATGCAGTTTATGATCACATTTCTAAGATCATATTTCACCTGGTATGGTGAAAGTACATTAATTTGATATCAAATCATGTGAGAGAGTCATGCTCATAACATTTTATGAAATTTGATATGAGGAGTTATCACATTATGGGTAATTGGCCTTCTCCTACGTAAAGGAAGCATTCACGTTTGGGCATGTGCTTGTAATGCTGAAACCCTTCCACTTTGATCAAATTTTTTTTTCATGCCATGTTTATGTGGTTACTGGGCAAGTGAAGTTACAAGGGTTCCTAAGATCTTATGGCTCGAGTCATAAAAAAGCCATTAACATTAATACCCCTCAATCAAGGTTACATGTTTTTCTGAGCAAAATATCATAAAATAATTCCATAAATTTTCATGAAATATGAACCTCACAAGAATTTCATAAAATAAACAAATTCCCTGTCAAGACCACTAAATTGAAATAAATCCCTAAAGAATTCTAAATAAATGGACACACATCTGAAGAATGGTCATTCCACAAGAGATCCAGGCCATCCCCACTGAGGAAATTTGTACTGGCCCAGGGGGGGACAAAAATTGCTTCAGATTTACTTCAATTGGTCTAGGATGCCCGAAGAGGTTTGGAGAAACCATGTTATAGTTCCTCCATGGGCAACACACTTGGTTACAGACCCTTTTTTTCCTCAGAATTTCTGAGAATAAAATTTTTACAGCTCTTGAACTGTTGCTGACTACTTTCTGTTTTTGAGTTGGGCAAAACATTCTAAATGCTGAAAACTTCAGTATTATTTAAAGTTATCCATCTCACTTGAAGATATAACTGATATTAAGGCTTTAATGCCCAAGGCTCATCCCTTATATATATATTATAAATTCCTTGATTTGATGATGTAAAAGTAAATACCTGCCATCCGTTTTTGTTACATGGTTTTGTAACAGACACTAACTAGAAATAGATTTTGCTAGAGAAAATAAACGAGTGCTAAAAAAATTGAATTGAAATTATTGCCACACATTTGTGCTCACCAATCTATTTGGCTTGTCAAAAGAATTTTGGATCATTGATATAGTTGTGTATTGTGTACCAGTATTTGTGCTATATCAAATACCCGGTACCATGGTCTCAGCATTCTGACAATTTTTAAATGGAGATTAACTGTCATAATTCCAGGTGATAAAGGATTACTTTATCAGCCATAATGTCACAATGACCAACTTCATGTGGTCAACAGCTGCATCGATTACAGCCATTGGTGGATTAATTGGAGCACTGATTGGACCCAATATAGCTGATTTCTTTGGAAGGTAAGAACAGCAAATGAAAATATGGTGGACAATTTATTTTGGCCTCTTCTTTTAATGATGTTTAGTAATGTGCATGTATGTGCTAACTGTACTGTTCAATCCCTGTGAGACAAATCTGGTTTGTTTTGAAGGTACAGTTCTTATAGTTTGTAAAGGACAGTAATTCCTCATGGAGGAAATAAAACATGGGTCCTCCCATCCTCGAACATCCCAGAACAATTGAAGCAAATCTGAAGTCATTTTTACCCTCTCAATCCCATTTGGACAGCACAATTTCCTTGTTTTCTGAAATGACTCAATTTAGGAACTATTCATCTGATCAGCTTCCACAAAATTTTTAGCTTTTTTAAATGGGAATATTGGTATTGGTTGAATAAAATAGTAAGAAAATTCAATAGAGAATAGCCCTAATCTGTTAATTTCAGGACCCTTGAGTCAAAATATTCCCTTTCACTTGTCCATGATTTTTCTTATTACTGAAATCTTTTGTTTTCAAGATCGATGAATTTTATTGTTTGCACATATGTGCAATTTACATTTCTAATGCATCTTAGCTCACACTAAAAACCATAGCCAGCCGATAATTTGAAGAAATATAAAAGAAAACATATACCGAATAAAATCATCTTGTGAAACTCAAGATATGAGTAAAAAACAAGAGAGAATGTTTAAATGGTAA
>JBAHVQ010135262.1:0-24080 GCA_036872915.1 Nanipora kamurai | reverse complement strand
TAGTAAATCTTTATGTAGTAACCCAAGCTTACCTTGTCTGGCTAATATAATTCGCTCTACTCTGGTATTGAGCACTCCATTCGTATGATTTTTAAAAATCTCACTTATCTATATATATAGATATAGATATAGATATATATAGATATATATATATATAATTTCAAAAGTGTGATTCAACACAAGTATTTGATTATAAGTTAAGAGTCATTAGTCAACAAGAAAAAGAAATGGTCACTCGTTTTTATACTATTTTATTGCACAAACGTTTTCGCTATAAAGCTCTTTAGGTGCTAATATAATTACGAGTGTTAATGCATGCTACATAAATATTCTTGTTTCCATCAATGCTAATTATGCTATTTACAACAACATTTTTCCTGTTACGTCATCACTATACAGGGTGTCCCAAAAAAAAGTGACGCTATAGAAATTATCTCAGTGTTCTTAAACCGCTCTTAAACGCGCGTGATTAGACACCCGGGAATTTAATGAAATTGTATTTACATTAAAGCATTTTAAAACGTTTTAGCTTAGTCCAAATATTTTAACGTCCGAGTCAAGCAAAACGAGTAAATGCGTTTTGCACTGCGGTTACATTCGGTATTAGGGTAAATTGTTTTACAACAAATACTCGTTGTTCTGTAGTCAATTGAACCATTATTGTCACTCCAACTGATCGTATGATTTACTTGTAATTTGACTTTTATGGTAATAGGAGTTATTTTAAATTCCAGAAGCAGAAGTTTATGCACCTGTGGGTTTAGCATAGTGCTATAAAAATAGGATAATTTCTATAGTGTCACTTTTTTTTGGGACAACCTGTAGTATCAACTAAAATTACTCTTATATACAGGAATTGAGTTTAGAGTTAAGCAATGAAATAATTTTGTTTTTCTTTACATTCTTTCTCAATTCTGCTACTGTCCAACATTGGTAAATAAGCATTATCTACACTTAGTTAAATGTTAACTCACTGGCAGATGTCTATATCGTTCATGTTTTATCTTTGTGAAGAGTTACTCTATTTCGGAAATTCTGTGTCTGGGCAACATAAAAGTCTTGGCACTTTGGACATATAATGATATAAATAACACCTTTGCTTTTACATAACATGGAAGACTTTATCGTCCACATTTTACCGTATTTCAGCTTTGAAGGGTCTCCTGTTATAATTAGATCACATGTTCCGTACCTTGTTTCCCCGCATTTTGACGCTGTTGGCTTAGGCTTATCACTCGAAAATTCGGCTTTTGTTAGTAAGTGTTTGAGACTTTACGGCTGTCGTCGGCTTACTATGAGTTTGGTGTTTTCTAGTAGAGTTTTCATTGTGTCTGAATTCGAGAGGAATTTTAAGTTGTCCTTCACCAAGCCGACGATGCTTGGGTTGTTAAGATTGTGAGTAAAGACTAAAGGAAGAATATTCTTGTTTTCCGATTTATCCTTTGTTGTTCTTAGCTCCGTAATTGTTAGTCATTTGGCCTTTTCAATTCCCTTTCTAATAATCCCTTGCGGGTAATTCTGCTTTCGTAAAAATGTTTCTAGTTCTCCTAATCGTTTATCTCTGATATCTTGTTTTGTCACAATTGTGCATATCCGTCTGGCTAATGAATATGGTATGTTATGTTTGGTATGTTTCGGGTGGCAAGAAAAAAGTCCAAGTACAGGTGACTGTCGGTTCCCTTATAATACATGTCCGTATAAAGTTTTGTCTTTTCTTTATAAACTAGTATGTCCAAAAAGATAATTTGTCAGAGCTTGATTCCGTGGTAAACTGGATTTTCCAGTGAAAGCCGTTTAGTAAAACAAAACAAAGTACACAAGTTTTTCAAGCTTCGAACCGTTTACACGCAAAACCGCCTGGATCAAATCTCTCTTTTACCGCGCATTTAGGATGTAGCAACAATACACTTTTTGAAGGTCAAATTAGCCAACTAATATCTTTTATGTTTTGGAATGGTTTTCCTCTCTTAGTTAGAAATTTATTAATTAATAAATTACTAGACAAGTATTTTTCCGACCAAAACAAAAAGCCGTCGAATATGAAAATGATGACAAACCAAAAATCTGGCTTCGAATTCCGTACCTTGGGAGAAAAGGGGAAGATCTTATCTACATTATTACATAAAGAAGCTTATGTAAAAGAGCCTGTAAATTTCATTGTGATCTACGATAACAAGCGGGTTTCATACTATCTTTCGAATAAAGACAAAATTCCCGAACTTTCGCGTTCTAATTTAGTGTATGAAACTTCTTGCTACGGTGGCGGTTCTAGTGACACAAGAAAAACCGATCGTTGTCTCCACAAACGCCTCTCTGAACATTCAACCCAGATAAATTTTAGTGCAGTTGCCCAACATTTTCATCACTGTGAACAATTTCAACAGCTTGTTAGTTTACACCATTCATTTGATCGTTTAAAGGACAAACTCATTACTCCTAGCGATACTTCTTCTTTTATTAGAAATCTTGTTTTTAGATCTGATAAAACGCGAACTACTGGAGTTCTGAATGGCTACAAAGACAACTACAATAGATTGACGTAAATAGGAGAATTCTACTGTTTATAATTGCCTTTTATCATTATTAACAGAGCACGGTTGAGTTAACTGCAGAACAAAAGGAATTAATCTCGAATTAACATAAAATGGCTACGTATTGTTCTATATGCAAAACCATGATCTTCGAATTGAGGTACGCAGCAGTAGACACAAACACAGGCCTTTAACAACTCTTTGGCAAGGTAAAGCGGTTTGGCTTGCAAAAACACTTACTAGGCCCTTGGGAATTCCAACAATAGTGCTAATACATTCAGTTTGAAAACCTGTGAGCCATCTCTGACGAAAATTTGCATGTCACTGTTTTCGCTGCGGAAGATTTATAACCATACGACAGTCAACACTTCGGGATTAAGAGCAGATCATCACAGACATATACGTAGTACGAATGGATCAAGTTGGGAATCTGGTTCGTGAAGAGCGGCTTTCTACGTTATTTTATTACACTGCTGTAGTGCAAGATTACAAAAATCACGAAGCTTCAACCTTGACTAATAACTCATTAACCCTACAGTGACGGGACCGGTATGTAGGTTAACGACAGTTGCCAAATTTGTGTTCAACGTTAGAAGTGCTGAACTTTCTCGTATTTTTGTACGCTTTCAAATTTGTAAGCAACCTTATAAAGGTTGGATATTGGTGTGTGTTTGTCGTGACTTGTTCGTACGTGATCAGTGTCATATTGTTAGATTTTTCATTGTTAGTAGAGGGGTAACATGGTTAGGAAACGCGGCAAACTTCAAAGACGGTTCATGTGTTGAAGTGCGGATGTTGAAAAGTTGGTCACGTGACTATGACAGTGCACACCCAAAAAAGATGGCGGAGGAAAGTAATATCGTTTCAGAAGTTTCTGCCGATGATTTTGATGAAATATTGAACATTTTAGAAGAAGATGAAAAACTTCAGGAAGAATTTGATCAAACTATTGCCAATGTAAGTACATAATTGTACAAAAGACGGAAAATTGTACTCATGTAGTGAATTTTAGCTTGTTTTTAGTATACAAACGATATGAATATAAATTTATTATTGACGTACTTGTTCATGACTTGGGAGATGTTTTCGACTTTGTAGTTTATTAGTGGCAAAGTAAAAAACAAGTTAAATAAATTCAGTGTTTAACAACAGTTACGTCGCAATTTGCTTAGTTCATGTTCATTTTTACGCTTGTATATAATTCGGTACGAATAAACTGTATTGATTGTTGAATATAGTTATTACTTTATTGATTATATGTTTTAAATGACAGAAGTAGCCTGTGGTGTTTCTTTATTAGGTGAAACTGGACAATTTATTTGTGAAATGTGTCCCAAAATATGCAAAAGGACATCTGGTTTAAAAAGGCAAATCAATGCAAAGCATGGTCATAATAAGACCAACAGCAGCAATACTTGTCAAGATGGCTTAACAGCTGACCTTCTTTCCCAGATTGCAAAAGAAATTTCCTGAAACTAAGCAAAAATGCTTGTTATCCCAAGGCAGCACAAGATGATCTGGCATCATACTGTACGGTTCTTGGAAAACACACTTGTGAAATGAAAATTATGCAAAAGCTTTACGGAGAATATCAGGAAAAGGGCAACGTCGAGAAATTTTATACACAGTATTTTAGTGAGGTTCCATCCAAGGCTACAAGATATTTCCAGGACTTTCTGAAAGGACAGCAACTTTCCTTTCCACTAAAGTGCCCAGATGATTATATTTAAAACTGAAAACCTATTTAGAAATTTAACTACCTGCATTAATGAAAATAAGGTAGAAGTTGACACAATTTTATTCAGGTCATTATCGCACCCAGACATTTTATCAGCATTTGATTTTTTAATTGCAAAGTCTGAACTCAAAGCAGAAAAACAAGTTGCCAAAGTCATCTGCATATTAAAATACGAGCATTTTCTCTGACTGAAGATATAGTTCAGAAACACAAGTTAGCTGTAAAAAGCAAGTTAAAACAGAAGGCTTTAAGGAGAGAAATTCAAAGAGCTAGTGAAGCTGTAGAAAAAGAGAATAATAAAGAGTAAAAACTGAACAATGTATATACTATAATATACTTAATGTGTAATGCTGTATATTAATATAAAAATGGTAAGACTAAGCAACAAATATATTTATCACCCCATTATATTTTAAGACTATCAAGTTCATATTAGAATGTTAATTAAACAATATAGATATGAGTCTGATATTAACTAGTTCAAGTTTTCCTTAGCACGCAGTAGTTTTCTTTTGGGCACAGCATCTTCTGAAACGTTTTCCCAGGACCTTCTTTTGTCCTTTCGCCCTCTCATGTTGCCGCTGGTGAGGGAAACCTCTCTTTGGATTCGCAGTGTGATTGCATTGTATCCAAATGTAAACATATCTGGGGTGCCTGATCGACGGCCCAATTTTCGTTGCTTTCCAAAGTATTCCTCCACAGGATCCTGGCAGAATCTTTCGGTAAAGCATATAATCAAGGCCTTCTCTGAGTAAAAATTTGGTTGCCTCGATTAAAGCCAAAGGGGTGATTTGCAAACCTTCATAGGTCTGCCAAGAAATAAACATCTTGCTTGTTGCATTAGGGGTGTAACTACCAGCACGATCATTTGTACTTTTCGTCCATGCTTCAAAGTATGGAAGAAATTCATTTTCCAACTACGAATATCTTTCATCGGCCAGCGACGTCTATGGAGCCAGGTAAGGTTTTCGTTTCATTTTGTGCTCACTGACACTTCTGCCATTAAGGCAGTCGAAAAACCTGTCCATCATGAATGAAAATAATTACTTGATACTTACATGTTTCGATGTATTCTTCGTAAAAATGTTTTTCACACGTAAATACATTGTCATTGTCAATCTGCGTTCGAAAATTCTTATCAATTACCCTTGTTTTGGTGAGCTCGTTCAACCATTGTGATCGCCATTCTCTAAATTTCTCGTTTTTGGCCGCTGGAAGTTTAAAAATCCCGACTCCCTTCGCCCTTCGACACGTTCCACGTCCCAGCACAGCGCAGTTATCTCCAGACATCAAAGTTATTTCACGATGAATTGAGTTGAAGTTGTGTTAAAGCACATCTCATATTACAGTGTCAACATTACAATAAAATATGTGTACGGACCAGTACGGTCACGTGACATGCAAAGCGCGAAATCAACATCTGTCTGAAGTTCGCCGCGTTTCCCAACTACGTTACCCCTCTACTAACTATGGATTTTTGAAATAGAAATTCTGCTAGACATTCCCTTCTTGATAGGTGGGTTTTTCTAGTAAATTCAGTAATATAGGACGGTATACCTTGTTTGATTTGCCTTGAATGTATTTTTTTCTTTCTCGTTGAATTTGTAATTAGGATGGCATTTTATATAAAATTGCACGTTCATTAGTATTCTGTATATAAAATTTCATGCAAATTAGTATTCATGCTGGCTTTATCAGGAATAAAAGCCCTTGCCCTTGATGAAAACGCGTACTCAAGTGGGAAATGTGCCTTATGAATATTAATGAGTTTTTGAAGTCTGGTTTAGAAACACCTATTCCACTTTCAAGAACAACGCCCAGAGTTTTAAATAAGCTTGCTTACACTACTTTCAAATTTATACTGTAAGCTGTTGAATGTACTTACCAAGTCTCCATAGGAGACCATCGACGTTTTTTCTTCTTTGGGTTCATCTGACTTTTTCTCTTCCTTACTGACATCCTCAATACTACAGAGATATAATTAAAATGCCAACTTGAGCCTTCAGCAAATACATTGTCCCAGAAAAATTTCGTATGGAAATTGTCAATTTGTAAGGGAGAACGTGCATTTTTAAGATCTAGTGAAAATCGTTTTATGGAGCAACTTAACTAGAGCAGCCGTCACCCCTGGGTGCAATATATCCATTGGCGGGGCCGATATTTTAAGAAATGAATTTAAATTTCTGAAAGGCAAAAATGGGGGTAGCCAATTATGGTTCAAGATTTATTTTCAAAATTCAACAAAAATATCCATTTAACAAATCCCACAATTCAAAGCGAGTTTATGAAGCTGGGTTCAAGCTAGGTATCCGGAACGAGCAAGTCCACAGCGGAATAAGTTAAAATACACTAATACTAAATACTAAATACACTGTACACTAATAGAGAAAACAAAGTTATGTTCTAGTATTAATGCTATCAAAAACCATCGTATACAGTCATATGCTATCATACACCACATACCATCGTCTGTTTGTCTTTGTTTATTTATTTTTCTATTTATTTATTTGAACATATTTGACACGGTAGCCAATGAACCTGTAAAAAATAGTCATTACAAAACAACTTTTCATCAAAAACAATATGCACAATCATATATCATCGTCTACCGACATACACCGTCATCTATTATCCACCATTACACACCACCATACACCATCATCTACCGTCATGGTCATGTTGTATGATGGTGTATCATGGTAGATAACGTTGTACGATGGTGTATGATTGTAGATGACGGGGTATGATGGTATGTGATGGTAGATAAAGTTACGTGATCGTCAAAGACGTTGCACGATGGTGTATGATGATAGATTATGGTGGATGACGGAGTATGATGGTAGATATTGCCTTTAATAAAAAGCAACTGTTTTTAATTTGTAATGAATGACTCTAAACAGATTCATTGGCTACAAAGTAAAAACATGTTCAAATAAATAAATAGAAAAATAAATAAATAATCAAATAAATAAAAATAAAGAGATGATGGCGTATGGTGTGTATTTATTTTTTATTTATTTGAATTCGTCACTTTTTTGACTAAATAAAAACTAAAAAAAGGGACGGGGAAAGAAAACAGAACTTCCGCACCAAATTCCTACCCCAGCTACGTACACAATCATACATATACAAATAGATACACAGATACATATATACACTCATACATACATATTAATTACGTCTACAAAAGGATAATTATGGTGGATGATAAGATTGCAGTTTATCTTTACAGAGTTCATTTATAGCTTTCTTAAATAAGTTCACACTGGAAACAGCCTTTAAACTTTACGGCAAACTGTTCCACAAATTGATAGTCCTGGGAAAGTAGGATAGCCTGTAGTACTTTTAACTATGCAATGTTATGGGGCGATAATTGTTATCAAAATAACTGTCAAGATTGACTGTATATGATCGTTTTCGATGGCATTAATACCGGGACATAACTTTCTGTATTAGCGTACAGTATATATAAGACATGAACTTACTCCGCAGTAAGTTCATAACCTCGCATTGAATCATGGGATTTGTTGAATGAGTATTCGTGGTTGAAGTTGAATTGATTAGTTGAAACTGAATAAACATTTTTGTTGAATGCGAATCGATTCGTTGAAGTTGAATATTTTTGTTGAATGTGAATCGATTCGTTAAAGTTGAATATTTTTGTTGAATTCTGAAACAAATCACCAACCATGGCCTGCGCACAGCCGCTGCTGACTTCACGGGTGAGAGTGTCGACAAAGAAAACATTGGAAATAAAACAAATATAATGAAATTCAAGCTCAATCAGAGTTTGATTTGTTCCGAGCCACCTTCAACAGCCCACCCTGTTGATTTATCACAGCTTTTCCAGCAATCCTAGTGTGGTAGAGTGAGGTGACTCCCTAGGGTTCTTTATACCTAAGGATACTTAAGTTATCAAGATGATCTGGTTTCTCTTCGTGGTCAGACATGTTCACAAAATTCTCAACAAAGATCAACAATACACATTAGATTAATTTTCTTAAATAATTTATCTGAATATAGCTGTTACCATGGCAACAAATCTTCTTTAAAAAATACATTTCTAACTTTTCTCCGACAATTTTACGAGTTTTGTTCGGTGCAATTTTCTTAAAATTCGCATGTTTGTAGCAGTTTTTACGAGAAACAAATTTTTGAAAAATAAATGAATGGTTGTTCAGATGTTTTTTTACTATCTTCATATTTATTTTTCAACTATAAAAAATTATTCGATGGAATTTTTTAAAAATTGTAATGGGAAGCATTGAACAGACATCTCTAGCTGTTCTAACTTTGAAAAAATTTCACCGAAGGGAAGTCGAGATCTTACATGAAATGTTTTAGCTTTTCTACTCGTCTTTACGTCATAAAATATTCGCAAACGACTGTCACCCGCACGAACTTGCGCGTTGCGGTGGCACGGACAAGCGGGTTTGTCTACGGGTGAAGTCACTTGGTTTGCATTTTGATGACAGCCAAAACATTCTACAAAGTCAGACATGATTTTATGCTACTCTGGCTTAAAAAGTTTTGAACGTAGCTTACAAAACTAACGTTCATGGTTCAACGTTTCGACACTCCTGTCTGGTGTCTTCCTTAGGCGTGATTGATCTGAACATGAGGTCTCTCTCTATATATATACATCCTTAGAGAACCATTGATGACATTATCTGGTTGGTTGGTTGGTTAGACCACACGATTTTCCCACGATTGCGTATGAAATTTCTAAAATTATTACATCAATTCACGTTACCGTCAAAGACGTTGTTCCATTGAATCGAGATGACAGTGGTTTACTACCGGATGCCTATTTGCATCTCATTAACAGATAACGTCACGAACAGTTCTCTAAGGATATATATAGGGATCTCATGCTCAGATCAATCACCCCTGATGAAGACACTAAACAGATGTGTCGAAACATTGGGTCATCAACGTTTTGTTTTTGTAGGCTACGTCCAAAACATTTTAAGCCAGAGTAGCGTAAAACGATGCCTGACTAATCAACTGGCTGCGTTGAAAATTCGTTCACATTCTAGAAGGTGGCGTGATAGGCAGGAAATCAAATCTGTTTGCTCCTATGGATACGCATTTGTGTATATTGTTCACCGCTTATGGAGTGGATGTACCGTGAAAGTATTGAATAATGATCGTCAAAATTTGACCAGTGCGAATTGCTCCAAGCCGAAGAAATCAGTTTGGAAATGACTGCAACAAATTCATCCTTTCCATATTCAGTATAGGGTTTTATAAGGTCGTTAAGCGACAGGGTCAGCTATTTTTTATCCCCATGCACTTCTTCAAAGGTCCGTTTTTTTCCCTTTGGATGAAACGGCTTGCCTTGTAATGACCTGATAGTTTTGTGGCGAGAACCAAGGCAATTTAAGTCTTCTGCTGCGAGGCTTACGATCAGAAGTGACGAATTATCAACTATTTTCTTTGTGGTCAATTAAAGTTTTGAGGAAATAATAATTTTCCTTCAGGCGAAGACATCCTCTACGGAGTCATTAGCGGTAAAGGAACCATCGAACAAGGTATTGTGAAGAGAATATTGGTTCGTTTTTGAGAATGTACCATCAGGCACCAGCATTTCTGAGCGAAGAATCTGGTGTTTTATTAGTGTTTTGAAAAGTTTGTCAGGGAGTCAGCAGACTGTTATTTACTAGCAAACTTTGCTCCAGTCTTTTGTAAAAGGACTGGTGTGTCAAAATTGGATGCTGAATCCCCGATGAGTACTTTTTTGTCATGGTTTCAGCACTGGAAAAACAGCCCGGTCTGGAGTCATGAACAACAACATGTTAATGTTAAACTGTGCGATTGCTTTCGTAGAAGGTATTCCAGCTACCAGTATGAAGTGCATAAGTTTATTAACCACTTTATTGTCGTTACTGACGATGCGATTCAGCCATACGGTTGCCGTGTAAGGGGCTGTTTATATGAGAGCCGGGACGGGACGTTTGCCGGGACGGGACGATGCTCAGGATCCCGGCATGTATATATTTCTATAATATTTATCGAATTCGGTTTATATGAAACCGGAACGTTTTTTGTCCCGTCCCGCCTAGGCAGGATCCCGGTTTCGACAAGCAGGATCCCGCCTTAAGCGGGACGTTTTTTGCCATATAAATGCTTCATCCCGCCTGACCGGGACGATATTATGCTGACTTGCAATATTCAGATTCGGAAAACTGCCGGAAAATGCCGGAAACACGTTTTAGATAAGAAATGGCGACTAAAAGAACTGCTTCAGGTTTGGCTGATGTTTTAAACCAAGATCAGTCTTCCAAAAAAGCAAAGGGTTTTAGATTTATTTATTTATAAATTGGGATCAGGCGAAATCCAAGAGTTCAATTCATTTACTAACTGTTCGAACTTGTCTCTAGACATCCTGAAATTTTTTTTCCAGTTTTCCTTAGGTAGGATTCCAGATACCATATTTTTCCACCATTTGTCAGTCCGACCTCTTGAATACCAGGTTGATCTTTCTTTTCTTCTTGCGCTCCGTTCGTGTTTTTGCTTTAATCTTTTCTTTCAATAACCGTCTCGCTTGTTCAAATACGAAGCAACAAACATGACATTCTGGTAACGAGACTTCCGAAAATAAATAAAAGAGTGCTAATTGTGTTCAGAAGATTAAGAACAGCTGCAGCTAATGACAAAAGATCTTGTAATACAAGCCGTTTTGTAAACATTTCCTCCATATTTAAATTTTCCTGCGTTAATCATAGCAACGTCCCGGGTGTAAACGTCCCGGTGGAACAACTCCCATATAAACGCGGGATGAAAAACGTCCCATCCCGGCAAACGTCCCGTCCCGGCTCTCATATAAACAGCCCCTAAGTCAAAAATGTGATTTGAAATGTCTACGTAAGTGCTGTTTTGCTCTCTTGGTTGGCTACAAGAGAACATTTCTCATCGCACAAATCGTTTTAAGTTTTGAAACAAAAGAAAGCTTACTTATTTTTAATAAAAAAGAAATTGAAAACAGACGCCGTATTTATTTCCCTTTTTTTGCCTGACGACAGGCGTTTCTAGCGAGTCTGTCACACAGTTTTTAAAGTTCCCGCCGTTTTTCAACAATAGTAGAAACCAATCACCCCTCGGACATAAAACCCCAGGGGGCCAATTTATATGAGTCACACCGCATGACGAATCCATGCAGGACGTTATGCAGGTCGGTAGGGAAGGAACAAGAGTAACAGGAATGGACGGAAGGTCGGCGGGAGAAAGTTAGGGAGGAGAGAAGGGAATTCTATATTCTTATTGGTAAGAAATGTTACTGTTTGCGCGTTGTCTGTGCTGGTGCAGCTGCAATTGTGATTTCCACGAAATTAAAATGAGGACGCGAGAGTTTGACAAAACGTTGCCTTTCAAATGCTAGCAAGCAAAAACGTGCAAACAAAGAAATTCAACAACGTACACTAGTGACGTATGATCAGGGGTAGGGTTTTATATTGGTTTTGCCCATTTATGCAATCAGTTTTGTACATCAAGATCAAGAACAATTTTTTGTATGTTTTAAATTTTGCATCTGGTAGACACGGAGATATTTTTCAAACGCAATCTGAAGGAATATTGTCTGAAAAACGTAAAAAGTCGTATGTTGTAAAAAGGAAAGAGTTAATAAAGAAAGGGTTTTTTTAGTTTTATTTTAATTTAAAAGCGATTTTAGTGCATTCACACAAGTTCAGTTCATTAGTGGTGCCCTGACCAGGATAAACGAGAGTAGGAGAGACTTTTGAAGCGGAATACAGCCCTGTATCGAGAAAATTCGTGTTGTAACGAGGAAAAAAAATCGACATGGACGAGCTTGAGGAAGCAGAACCAAAGACTACCGACGAAAAAGAGAAACACGAGAAAGACATTAAAATGGAAACCAATAAGCTCAAGTACTACTTACAAGGTGTCAACGAATTGGTCATGAGCCAAGACTTGAAGGAAATCAAGATAACTTGCAAACGAACTGATGAAATCCTTGACCGACTGAACGACCTTGATTACAAATTCAAGAACTTAAAATTGAACGCAACGTCTATGCTCAAAGGTCTGTGAGACAGTGAAAGAAGGACATCAAGTCGACATATGCACCGTTGATTGAAGAAAGAGGGAGACTCGTTAAAGCGTTGAAAGAGAAAGAAAAACAAGTTGAGATGGAGAAACTGGATTTCAAATACGAGAAGAAAGAAAGATTTCGCCAGGAAGTACAACATCGAGAGAGACAAATCTGCGAATAAAGATGCAAAGCAGAGCTTTGGATGACGGGAAAGAAGTTGGAGATGGAAAGTAGCGCTAAAGCTACCAACGCCAAATTACCAAAGTTGAAAATTACACCATTCAACGGAACGGCTGCTGACTGGATCAGGTTAGACAATATGTTCGTGTCCTAATCGACAAACGCCCAATCACAGATGAAGAGAAGTTTGGAAACCTCTTAGACTGATGGTTTCTCACAAGGTAAGAGAAAAAATATCCAATCTTAAACCCGGCACAACGAGATATAAGACAGCATGAGAGAGACTTAAAAGTGAGTTTGATCAAACGAAGATAGTGGTCAGTCCACACATGGAAGATATAATAAACCTGCCAACAGTGAAGGGGGCCAGTTATGAAAAGGTGCAACGTTCTAAGAACAACTCGGCAAGAACTTTGATACCTTACACACCCTTGGGGAGAGCGACATGCTGAAAGGGTTTGTCATGACAACACTAAATAAACGTCCCCTGGTTAAACGTGTTTTGGTGAGGACAGGTGATGAATGGGAGAACTGGGGGATGGCAAACTTATTCAAAGCCCAGAAGTGGTTTAGGCGAAATAAAAGTACTAGTGAGGAGACACCAAGAAAACCAGAGAACAAGGGAAGGGAAAGGAACTGGTATTTTGGAAAGGGTAACAAAAACGAACAACAGAGGGAGAGTGGAAATCCCTGCTGTTTATATTGTGGGAAGGAGCACTGGGGAGATGCCTGCACAGTTTTTGACACTTTTGCCAAACGTAGAAGATTCTCCGTGGAAAACAAATTGTGTTTCAATGGCGGTGGTCCAAGTCACCGAACGGCCAATGCCGAAGCAGGGTGTTACCAATGTCACGCAAGGCATGGCACAAGCCCGTGCCATAAACTACCTGTTAGTAATGAAACACACAACGCAGTGTTCACTGGATATGTCCCTGTGGCTGAAGGGAAATCATTGCCAGCTATTATCCCACTCACCATACAACGGGTACTCTACTGGGCCTATTTAGACATAGGGTCAAGGAGGGATTTCATATCGAGAGATGCAGTGGAGAAGTTGAAGGTAACACCCGTACGTCATGAATCATGACATATCACCGTGAACGGTGTTACGAAGCAGTCTCTACCAATGTTTGAGGTAACACTCAACTCTCTAGATGGGAAAGCAACTGAAAAGGTCGAAATTACAGTAAAATGGCAGACTTTACAACCATCAAGAGGCCGACACTGAAACAACTCAGGGAAAAATACCCACATGTGCGAGACAAGGAGTTTTACATGACAAGAAATGAAAAGTACCCTGTCCATGTAATACTAGGAGACAGCACCTATTGCAGAATAAGAACTGAGCAGGTGTTCGAGGGACATGCAGATGATCCTCTTGTTGAGGGCACTATATTCGGATGGGTTATTCACGGTGGGAAAGATTATGTTCATAACAAATCCATGGATGTGAAAGAAGTGACTGTGAGAGACTCTATCCCTTGAATGTTCTTGGGATAGAACATAGGGGAGAGGATGAGCAGCTTCAAGTATACAACGACTTCGAGACAACATAACAAGAAGAAATTATGAAAGATATGAAGTTTGAGTACCATGCGTTCCTGGAATTGATTTGTCCAACACCAACGAGCAACCAAGGAGAAGACGCTTAGCAGGGGTTGAGAGGAAGCTAAGTCGAAACCAAAAGTTGAAAGAAGAATATCAGAGAATAGTGAAACATCAACTTGCAGAGGGGATTGTTGAACAGGCACCGAAGAAAGCAACAGAAGGTCGTAACTTTTATATCCCACATAAGCCAGTTGTTCGAGAAAAGGCCACCACCACCAAAGTTAGAGTGGTTTTCGACCGTAGCGCCAAGTTACGTTTTTCTTTTCACTTCTGCCACCTCACGAACCATGCATCTGGAGATGAAAAAATCGCATTCGGACGAAGAATTCTACAGAAAACTCAATTTATTCATCGCCAGACGAACTAGACCGCAGCTTATCATATCTGATAATGCCTCTGTATTCAAAGCTACTGCAAGTTGGATGAGCAAAATAAGAAAGAGTGAACAGCTGCAAGACTACCGAGCAAAACAAGAAATAACATGGCGTTTTAACGTCTCCAGGTTCCCCTGGTGGGGAATAATGTGGGGATAGAACGTAAACTTGTTTGAGGTCTTAATTTAATATTATTCGCCTGTATTTTTTTACTTGTTTTAATAGTTTTAGTAGTATGTACTGTTTATATTGATGTAGTTCGTTAATGTATTTTTCACGCCTCCCTTGGAAATCAGCATTTTGCTGAGGGGGCTAGCGTGTGTAAATAAACTTCTAATAAAAAAAAAAATAGACGAAGATGAGAAAGACGAGCTAACCAGGCTAAACAGGCGATTAGATCAGGCAAGGAAAGTACGCATGGTAGGGTTGAAAAATTGAGTACCTTCACAGTTTGATGAAAAATCATCGGGTTAATCGGAGGACTACCCTACCTCCAGACACTGGAGACATCATACTCATTTTGGAGAAGAGAAGAACGGAGGGGAATGGAAAAGGGCCAACGTAGTTCGACACATCCAGGGGAACGATAGAGTCGTGAAAGGTGTGGATATGCAATACAAAGGGCACCATATCGAGAGACCATCCAATTTGATCTGCTCGTAAGAATTAAAAGGTCCAGTCAAAACTGCAGAAGAAGAACCCACGATATGTCTATAGGTAAAAATGGAAGAGTGACCAGGAGAAGGTGCGCAGCTGATGGAGCAAGAGAGACGATAAGACAGCTTCTAGATTAATGAAAAACATTACTTAGTTTGTCCGAACTTTTGAATTTTATTAAAAATTAAAAATTTTAATTTTTAGGGGAGGGTGACCCGACGTTAGATCACTCCCTTAAGTAGCTTGGTTTCTTCCGGGATTGTTACGTTACTAAGACAACAAAAGAAACAAAAATCGTAAGAAAGACGTATGTTGTGAAAAGGAAAGAGTTAATAAAGAAAGGGTTTTTTGGTTTTATTTTAATTTAAAGCGAGTATAGTGTATTGACACAAGTTCAGTACACCTTTTAACTTTCTACCAAGTCTCACTACGGTTGGATAGCCGATTATGTGTACTGCTCAAAATCACCTTCGATTGGCTTTCGGCATTCTTATGCTTTCGTCGTGAACTGGTCAGACTTACTAAACATATTCTTGAGCTAAATTGTCATTATCTGCGCGAAGACATCCTATTTTCCCTAAACACGAATGTTCACTGTTGGACATCGGAACAGTGTACAAAGAAATCGCTAGGTTTTTTGATGCCAAATATTTTCGATCTATCCAGAATATCTGAAAGACAGATCCCCTTTCGAAGAAGCCGGCGGCCGACTTTTAAGATTTAAACCAGACTGGCTCGTTTGGTCGTTCGACACTCCTGGCTCGTTCACTCTCCTCCACAGAAGCTTCTCGGTGTCTGATCTATCGTCTGATTGTTAGGGACAGCTAAGGTACAGCCGGGATGTGTGGGGAGGAAGGGAACATGGAAATTAGACGCGCGCTTCCCACCGCTCCTCGCGTACCTTCTACGCTTAGCTGTCCCTTCAATCAGACCCCGACAAGCATTTGCGGAGAAGCGACAAACATTTGCGTGTGGCTAGTTTGGATGGCAGGTGCATTCGTTTTACCTCCAAATAATGGTTAATGTAATGGATATTACATTTGGCAGTACAAGCCAGAACTAAATAAACAATATGACCACCCCATCCTTAACTTATTTTAACTTTTGTATGAAATACATAATTTAACACTACGCCTTTGTACTGTAGAACTAATCACAATTTCTATAACAATTATTGTAATTAACCTCCAGTTAACTAACCTAATTAATCGTTTCCGAAAAACTTGGTCGAACCTGACGCACGAGATGATGAATACAAAACCAAATAAACCAACTGTCAGTAGTTAGAAACAGCCTCATAACGGAGATTGTTATGCCTAAACATGCCGCAAATAAAGAATAAACTCAAAAGTGATGTGTTATTTTTTACAATTATTCATATTAGTATTGTTACCAACGTGCCATACATTTGAGCAATAAGTGGAGTGGGATAGAATAAATGAATTGTACATTATTTTTTAGCCCTTCTGTGAAGTGTATTTTTCGATATTTTTTTGCATTGTACATCGATGAGTAAAATAAAGTAAAGTTCCTTTATTTATACTGGATAATCCTATTAGTTAAACTACGTCGTTCTCCTTAGATGTCCAGTGGTGAGAAAAGTGGCAGAGTCAACCCGGGCAACACTTTTCTCACATGTGACTAAGATAACTTTAATCAGAAAACCGCACGGAGCCAGAATCGGACCCCAGTCACAGAGGTGAGAGATATCTTCCCATCTCTCCACTTCACCAGCTCATCTACAATTATCGCCAAGACTTTTTTATCGATGGTCTCCGACAGTTTTACAAGAATTTCAAATATATGGCTTAATCTTTGGCGTGATCCAACGATCGTGTATTCTGTTGTTTTCATTCTTTTATGTAAGTCAGTTGGCAGTGAGCTATTTGTGGTCATTATCTACAACATTATTTAATTTCCGCTCAAGGTCCACACACGACTCTCCTTGGCATGACATGTTGGTGTCACGGGTTAACAAGGAAGCTTGTGTTGTTTCCAGGCAATTTGGTAGGTCATTTATATAAATTAGGAATAACTGGGGACCAAGAATTGAATGTTGAGGAATATCACATGTGTTTTGGGGTGTTTTTGCGTCTGAAAGAGCACGTTCCATTTTACATTTTATTTTCTTTCAAGGAGATATGATTGCAACAGCTGTAATGCAGTTCCTCTTACTCCATAGCGCTGAAATTTTGACATGAGGATCTTGAAAGATTTTTCAGATCTTGCGCTTACGCTTATGGTAAAAACCAGGCAAAAACCAGGCTATACACATCAAAGCGTTATAATTAAAATAATAAAAAATCTAAACATCTCATAATATGAAACTGGCAACTGACGTATAGACCACTTACACACTGAATCTCCTGTTGGCGGAAAAATGCTCTTAAACGAAAGAATTTCCAAAATTATTCGATCTCTTGAACGTCGGAATTTGAAGCTGAGTGTAAGTGGCTTATTGCGTAAAGGAAAAGATCGATTAATAAGCCCTATTTCCCTAATAGGCCAGTGTTTACTTTATATGGAACGATATAGATATTTGAAATACCACTTATTTGGAAAGATCAGCATTTTGTTAAGTTTCCTGTTACGGCCGCCGGATATGGTGCAACTGCTATATCAGTTCATTCCTAATCAGCAAAATATCTTCTGTCTGGAATATTCGAGAAAAGTTTCCCGCTCTGACTATATTCATTTGAATATGTTCTTTGAATTTTTTAGTAGCTAGCCCGGTTGTATCTGCCGGGAACCCGGTAAAGCGAGCTAGCTCGCATGCCATGTAATCAAAATGTTTAAAGTCTATATAATTTATATACAGACCGGGCCAGCCCCGCTAACTAAGTTGGCCCGCCAAATGCAATCGGCCCATAAATTTAAAACATTGCAAGAGTCTCTTTCGTCCGTTAACCAAATTTTTCATGATATTTCATTGGATTTTATTTAAGTCACTTGAAGAGAAAGCACTCTGGTCGACCAGTGAAAGATCTCGTTTACTGAAAACTTCAGTTGGGGGGTAAATTCTTTGCCAAAAAAATTTGGGGGGTAAATTTGGGATACATCAACCTTTAGGAAGGGGCACATTTTTCATATGCCTGGATTGGTCAAAATTCACAGAACCCCTTTAGACATAAATAACGAACAGTCCCAAAGTTTGCAAATTTCCCATGAACGGTCCATATGTTCACTCCTCCGCAGAGGTTTTCGTGGGGAACCGCTGTGCTGGTTCCCCACGCAATGAAATACATTCCGTGAAATGAAATACATTCTTTGTGAGGTTCTTCTGCACTAAATTTAACGCATGACATATTGCATGAAGCAGTGTATAATTCTACACATATCTAAGTAAAGTTGTTGCCATTGCCCATCGGAAAAACGGCACTGTCTTTCACTACATGTCAACTCAGTATTTGCATGTGGACCACGTTTGTTGTTGGTCCTGTCGGCTGTATACTGCAATTCCCGGGTTATTAATTCATGTCCAGCAAAATGATCAAGTCCCGTTCCTCGCATTTTTCTACGCATTTTTTGTTGACAAAAATGCGAAGAAAATTGTGGAAAGTAAAATGCATTTCAGCGTGTTGTGCAACTACAATGTTGCTCGACGTTTCTGATGAAAAAAATTATTATAAGAAATCCAAGGAGGCGCCTGGGTATCCAAAGCACCCCCTTAGATCCATCGCTGAATTCTTTGCAAGAATATCTGATATCTGCACCTCTGGTTGCATTAACCACTGAGATAATCATATTCTGAGCCCAAGATGATAGTATCTGTAGGCATTATAGGTGTAATAATAATACATGTAATAATAAAAGGGTTGAGAAACTGCCAGGACTTAAAAATGGAGAAACTGACGTTTCGAAAAAAAGGCCTCACATTTTACTCCGACGAAGGGCCTTCGCTTGAAACGTCAGTTTCTCCATTCCTAAGTTCTAGCAGTTTCCCAACTCTTTTGATTATCTACAATATTGTGCATGTCCTGGCTTCACACACCCACTAGTGCTGCAATACTGTATAAGTTGAAACAGTTTAGTAATTGCAGTGCTTCTAAAATGTACATACAATCATTAAAATAAAGCATTTTTACATAGTATTGTTATTACAGTCTTCAACCTTGGTAATTCTTGATATCAAAAAAGCCTCATCTTATAATAGTTTGTTATGTGATTATATCCTTCTGCTTTAGATTTATAGACTTTTCAAATATTTATTATTTCTTTCTGAAAATTATATAAGTACAAAAGTAGACTGTAATTGGTAATCCTGCCATTGATTATTGGAGTAATTCAAAATTACTCTGCCATTGTTTGAGCTAGTTATGGTAGAATTATACCAAAAACCAACAACTTGACAGGTATACATACTGGTTTTATTCAACATATATCATATCTGTCTTGCATAGTAATATGGTAAGGTAACAATTAATTTCCAACAGAGACCAGATTACCTGTACCTCTCTAACAGAAGAAGAAACAATCATGGGCAAAATGTGCAACACCCTGATTCATTACTGTAGTGATATACTGCTGTAGTGTGATACATTGGGGCATATCAACCCTGTTTTGATTTTCACAGGACTTATCCGTACCAAGGGGTTCTAAGGATTTTCAAATGGGAAGAGGAGAGCAATCACCAACAGGAACCTTTTGGCTAAACTAGCAAATTAATTAATAAATGAACGAATGAACAAATGAACAAACAAACAAACAAACAAACAAATGTTCGAATGAATGAATAAAAATCACATTGGATTAAAATTGGATAGATGCTTAATGCCATGATCATCAAACCTAATTTTAAAGTATTGGAAAACCTTCCTGGAATTTAACATAATAAACATTCTGTTTTTTCTTCACTGATAAATAATTATTGCAGAAACAAGTTTCAATTAAACTAAGCACCTCATTCAAAATCTTTTCTATGATCCCTAGGTTCTTGAAGGAATAAAAGTGTCATCAGTGTCACCAACATACCTCAGTTTACTACAATGAATGTTTGTCACAGAAGGTAAATCATTTATAAGTAAGATTAACAGCAAAGGGTCAAAGATACAACCTTGATATAACTACTTTGGGTTCATATTATATAACACATTCTGATTATCAATAACCTGTGTCCTATTGGTCTGGTAATTTTGGAACCATGCACCATGTTGTAGTTTGTGGTAGTTAATAGATGGGGTTCCATGTCCTTGTTTAGGATTTGAAACTTTGGCAATCCCCAAATTCAGTAGAAATTTCTCCCGATTGACCTTTGACTGGTGGAAACTATGCAAGTCTTCTCAACACTCAGTGTAAGTACTCCTATAGGCATTAAATCCAAACATGTTTTGTTGCACTGCTCAGCTTCCAAAATCAGTCATAAACATTATTTTTAAGAATTATGAGTTCTTAAATTGTGTTGTTTTTAACAAGAGAAAATTTTACATATACTATTTTATAGGGGAGACAAAAATACCACCTTGAGATAGCCACAATATTAAAAAGGCCCTGACTCGTGTCATCAGTTATGAGCTGTCAAATGATATATATACAAGTCACATTCTCGTGACATATTTTAATGTCCTGTTGTAGTTAAGTATAGGCCTGGGCACATCAATACAATCCTTTCAATTTTCACACATGACTTATCATGACTTTATTGTGTCCAAGCTAGATTCAAAGGATTCTCAAGTGCAAGAGGGAGTAATCACCAATGGAGATCTTGGGGTAAAACTAAGGGGATCATTTAATGAAGCTTCTAGTAATCTCAAGAGGAATAACAAAGCCCAGCAAAATATCTTTCAGAAAGCCATCAAGTCAGACACAGAAGTAAAGTCATAATATTTAATAAAGTTCTAACATTTTGTTGTTATCATCACAACATCTTCAGAGAATGATTTACATAACTGCCTAAAGCCTAAGTATATAGTTACAGAGTTGTACTAATATTCATGTATTAACCAATCATAGGACGAATAAAAAATAAAAGTTACAAGTATTGGTAACACTAACAACATGGAAGAGTGAAAGATGAAATTATAAAAGGAAAAGTGGTGCTGAGCCAATATTAGCATTTAAAGAGGGTTTAAGATTGCAAATGAGTAGACTTTCTTGTAAGAGAAGTTCAAACTCAAAAGGACAAGAAGAAAGGATTTTAAAAACATCAAAGGAGACTGGGTGACCTGTGTCAAGGTGGTATCTCCTTCGATGTTTTTAAGATCCTTTCTTCTTGTCCTTTCGAGTTCAAACTTCTCTTACAAGAAAGTCTACTCATTCACAACCTTAAACCCACTTTAAATGCCAATATTGGCTCAGCACCACTTTTCCTTTTATAATTTCATCTTTCACTCTTCCATGTTGTTAGTGTTACCAATACCTGTAACTTTTATTTTTTATTCATCCTATGATTGGTTAATGCATGAATATTAGTACAACTCTGTAACTATATACTTAGGCTTTAGGCAGTTATGTAAATCATTCTCTGAAGATGTTGTGATGATAGCAACAAAATGTTAGAACTTTATTAAATATTATGACTTTACTTCTGTGTCTGACTCGATGGCTTTCTGAAAGATATTTTGCTGGGCTTTGATATTCCTCTTGGGATTATATTTTCCGCCTGGTCAATCCATAGCTGAAGCTTCTAATGGTTTGGCCGCTTAATCAGCCTCCCTAGTGGTCAACACACGAGGGAGGCTGATTCACAATGTAAAACAAAAACTCTAATTGATGCCATTTGTTGTGAATGTTAAATGATACACATAATTCATATAATCCTTGTAACATATTACAAGATCGTAGGGCATGACCTTTACGAAGCAAGACAAGTTGATCTCCGCAATTGCTCATCCTGCAAGTCACCAAGAGCCTGTTCATATGATCCCGGTAACCGGGCTGGCCCGCTTACCCGGGATCTCTCCTCAGTTATTTTACTACTAAAATTTCTGTAGTGTTCATGGAATGAAACCGGGATGAAAAATTCACCAAACGAACAGTTCATTCCGCCTACGGGGATAAGATGTTTTGCGATGTAAATAAGTAAAAACATTGATTATCAAGCTATTTCATACATTGAACAGTAAGATTTTCCATCACACGTCCTAACGATAGAAAATCGGCCCTCGATCAGTCAAATTCAATCAATATTTTCGCCATTCTCAAGATACTAAATTATTGCATGCAAATATACAAGTGTCCAATTTCATCCCGGTAGGGGTGATAGGGAGTACCAAACGAACACAAGAAATCATTCTTCTCGCTTAGCGAGCCAGCTCGCCAATCGATAGGCGATACCATGTGAACTGGTCGTAACTGTGTACCTCGGATCGGTCCAATGCAAAAAGTTCTGGTCGAATTTGAATTCCATTCACACACACGCACATACCGGAGATACTACGGTAAAACAACAGACCGATCTTTTGATCAAGCAAATTTGTCCATGCGATACCTTGTAACCCTGGTCCCTGTTAGTAAATTTCTACGACCTTACCAGTCTTCTAAACATTCTTATAAAAAGCTACGGTGAGGTCCCTATGTAAATATCGCACAAGTTGCCAAAAAATGTAAATGTTATTATACGAAAAAACTCAACTGTTACACTCTCATGCCTGGATAAGCACTGTGGTCATATAACGCTTGACCGGTTTCGTGAATTTTAAAAATTAGTGACGCCAAAAATAACACCTTTCGAATCACGTCTTTGCCGCAAAGATTGCCCCTTGATCTCGTAACTCAAACAGCGATATCCAGTATAATTACTACCACAACTCAAATAAGCAAAATATTTGGGTTTACAGAAACATCACCCCAAAGTGGTGGTCGAAAACAGATCATACCTTTTTTTGCCTTCACTGCATTTTAAAGGCTTCGCAATGCGGACTTCGAAATCTTGATCTTCGTAACGTAGTGCTTTGGGCACTCTCGAGTAATGCACGTCTTTCGACATTACACCATTTACAGCAAGGAAATATTCCTTGCAATATTCTAGTTTGAAGAGTACACGCTTTTAGCTTGATAAAACGGAAGAGCAATCGACTTCGCTTGTCGACTTTAGCTACTTCTTAGTCTTGATGAATTTTTCCTCGTGGTCAGAAAGACGTAATTTCATTTCTAAAATGACACCAGCTGCTCTTTCATTATTTCTTTAGCAGCATTACGTCATGCAAGTCATCACGGGGGGACGGGGCAATTCTTAGCTATCTTTTGGTATATGGTGTATTGATCTACCTTTTGCAATCAAGAGCGCGATTCATGATAAAGGACTTCGTTAAAGTGTCTATGAAATGAAAATTATGTTTTCCTTGTAAGAAAGAACACTTGTAGTTATAACACAACATCTTATATACTTGACTTTTTCGGTGTCTCACTTTGAGATGTTAAGATTTATTTGATATGTAAATTACACTTTGCATACGTCATAGCGCATAATGAGTAATAAAAACTCTTTAATAAATATAACAGCCGAGCAAATGACTTTTAACAACACCATAACGGGACCAAAGACTTTTTAAGAAATTTTAATACTGACGTTTCGTTACTAGACCTGTAACAGCTTCAGAGTGAATTAATTATTTGCAAGTTGTGAAGGAAGTAGCTAATTAATTGATGTAATTACGCTTTCCGCCTGGTTGTTCTACTAGCGAACCTGCCCCGGAGCACAACAACGAACAAATATTCATTTATGAAGATTTGGTATTTGTAATTAAAAAAATACCTTAGCCTGGCTTCCATTTGGTCGCAACGGTGTCGTAGCGGTCGCAGAGATAGAAGAGAGTTTGGCAACGCGACTTGAAGTGACTACGGCGACGTCTGTATGACGCAAATTTAGCATAATTATCATAATTACAACTCTTAATTAACGTCGCTTCGACGCTGGAGTTCTCCACAGGGTTGCCAGTTTGGCGTTAAAAGAGCCAAATTTCTCGATTTTGGCTTCTTTTGACTTTGTTTGGCTACTAAAA
>JBAHVQ010135151.1:0-24082 GCA_036872915.1 Nanipora kamurai | reverse complement strand
ATTATAGATCTGCGACACTTTGGAACAATTTGGACAATAGTCTCAAACTAAGTAGTTCTTTGGATATTTTTAAGAGATATTTGAGAAACAACTTATTAGATAAATTTTTAAATAGTTAGATATTAATTTATTCCGTAATTGTAGTTATTAGTTTTGTTAGTTATGTTCATACTTTGTATGATTTATCTTTGAAAAGCCCCTTTGGGGAAAGATTAATAAAATATGTATATATGTATGTAAGTTTTTCTATTTGATGGCCCAGAAGTACGGTGGCCCATATCCGCCACCGCAAAACATTAATACTCACAGCAAACTTTAATATACTCACGGCAAAATATTAATTCTCACCGCGAAACATTAATTCTAATGGCGAAACTTTAAATCCTGCGACAAAATATGCTTTTTCCATTTCTGGCGCCAATACCTTCTTTTCCACGCCAAAAATTTCCTTCCCACGGCAAAACTTTCTTTCTCACGGCAAAACGTTCTTCTACACGGCGGAAGTTGATTGGCGGAAGTGTCAGTAAGTCAAAATCATGACCTAATCGTATGATGTCCATTCAGGCACAGTGCAATTTAGAATTGGAAATAAGTAACCAGTCGCCGGAAAAGTGACAACGCATCGAGACAGGGAAAATCTACGGCAAAACTTCTGCTTTGAAATATAGTAGTTTGTGAAAATTAGCAAAATTATCAGTGTTCAAGACTACATGTTACTATTTTGCGCACGCCTTACTCTTTTTCAACAACCTGATAATATATTATAATAATATATTATTAATGATAATATATTCACCAAATATGTATATCATTTTATGTTACTGAGTGTCAATGCCAAATATTCCTTACATATTGAAATGTTTTACTCCAAATAATGAAGACGGTATTGGTCAACCATATGTAGTTTTACACAATTTTGAATGTTACATTATTTTGCGAATCCATAAATTAAACTTCCAGGAAAAATAGCAGAGTGATGAAATTGACCTTTTAGAAGCTTGTACACTTTTTCAGTGCCAGGAGAAACACAATGGAAATGTTTGTTTTTAAAGGAGTGTAATTTCATAAGATTTATGAAGTCTCAAGTTTAGTTATACTTTTAAATTGTATTTATGTGGGGAACTTTTCTTGCAGTTTGTCCATGGTGATTTCACATCACTGTTCTATCAGTTAATATAACCTGTTTATATTTGCTGGTGGGGCCGTGAAGTGAGTTGTAGTTCAAGGTAATAGTTTCTGTCACAGCAAAACATTCTTATCGGTGTGAAAATTGAAAATTATATTCGAATGATTTACAGTCGATAACAATATCAGGATTTAAAACGACGTGAAGCGTTTGTCGTAAAAATACTACTGTTCCGAAGAAGGAAAATATATACCGTACCATTTAACTTTTGTAGTTTTTTAAATAAAAGTCTTGTCCGTAGAAGAAACACCGGCTATATGGAAGTAGTGCGAAATAACTTCTCATGCCCGCCATTTTGAAAATGTTTACTCGACGACAAAACGAGAAAACGATCACCAAGCAAAGGAACAGCGACAAGCGAGTTCAGATTTGGTATGGACACCGTGGAGTTTGCGGGAGTCGAAATCACCCCTGACAACGTTCGACCATGCAAGAAGTATATCGATGAAATATGCAACTTCTCAACACCCACCAACATCACAGATGTACGCTCCTGGTTCGGATTTATTAATCAGGTATCATACGCATTCTGCCATTCCGCCAACTACTGAAACCAGGTACATCATTCAACTAGGACAATGAACTCAACCAGCTGTTCGAAGAGTTCAAATTAGTCGTCATCAGTGAAATTGAACAGGGAGTCCGCATCTTAGACAAATCCAAACCAACTTGCCTAGCCACCGGCTGGTCCAAACATGGCATCGGATACTGGCCAGTCCAAAAACACTGCCAGTGTCCGTCCACTAACCCCTTTTGCTGACGCACAGGCTCGAGAATAACATTGTTGGAGGCCGCTTCACCCACGCGGCGGAGTCACGTTATGCACCAGCTGAAGGAGAAGAGTTGGCCGACAAAACTAGGTTCTTCGTCCTAGGCTGCAGTGACATGATCATCGCTATAGACCACAGACCCCTCCTCAAGGTACTTGGGGATCGATCTCTTGATCTCTTGGGGATGAATGCCAGACTCCACAACATCAAAGAGAAGACGCTACGATACAAGTTCAGAATGGTACATGTCCCTGGCGTACGGCAGAAAGCTGCTGACGCTGTATTCCGCCACCCCACCGGATCTACCAACCTGCACATACTGGTATTACTACCAGTTGCTGTTGCAATCAGTAGTCCATTCCCACTTAACCCACCTGGGCACTCATTTCTGGCTGGCATCTGTTACAAAAAGACATTACAAACATCATACCGTCCCACTATCGACATCCAACTTGCCTCCTCAGCTTCTTCATCACTGAATACTATCGCAGTTACATGGGATTGAGTAAAGCTAGCAACCAAAAGTGACGAAATGATGACCCAACTGGTATTAATCATTGAATCCGGGCTTCCCTGAATTTCGACATGAATTACCATCTGTACTCCAAGAATATCACCAATTCCGTGACCACCTGTATACAGTGAACAGCGTCATCCTCTACAAGGATCGCATTGTTATACCACCCTCTTTCTGGCAACCCATCCTCTCCGTACTCCACTCAGCGCATTAGGGCGTGACCTCCATGATGGCACAAGCCGAAACAACAGTTTTTTGGCCAGTTATCATCACTCCTGCCATTACAGCAATGCCAGCCAATTGCAACCACTACAATTGCATGGCACCCTCCCAACCCAACGCTCCACCCACTCTACCAGTACAACCAGCGTACTCTTTCCCAAGGGAATCAACTTCCTAGTCATAGTGACCGATATTCAAATTGGCCCATCATCGAACGGGCGAAAGAAGGTTCGAAGGGACTCATTAACTGCTTACGACGCACATTTACAACATTTGGCATCCCAGATGAATGCGCGACAGACGGCAGTCCCGAATTCACAGCATCGGAAACACGGCAATTTCTTAAAGAGTGGGGAGCACACCATCGGGTATCATCTCTGGCATTCCTCCGCTCCAACTGCAGATCCGAGGTTGAAAACCGTCAAACGACTCATCACCAACAACACTGGTCCGAACGGCAACCTGAACACAGATGCGCTATAATGTACCATTTATTCCAATACTACAACACCCCCGATCCAAACACGAAACTCTCTCTAGCAGAGTGTGTCTTCGGCCGACCAATCAAAGATTTCATACCCATCCTGCCTGGCCGCTACAAGCCTCACCCCACCTGGGGTGACCCCTTAGCTGCTACGGAAGAAGCGCTACGCAATCGACATATGAAGGCCGCTGAGAGATAGTCGGAACACACGAAAAAACTTCCACCACTGACAATTGGCAACCACGTAAGAATACAAAATCAAACTGGTCCATGTAGTGTATGTATTAATATTACAGATATTTATAGAAGAAGGGCACAGTAGGGGTGTGTCATGTTAACAATAAAGTCAGTTGTGACTTGCACTCGGTGGAAAGAGGATGATATTTTACAATGGCGACGAGGATTAATTCGAAAGATAAGCGAAGACAGAGCGACAAACAGAACAATCAAATCAAAACTGTATTACGGTATGGCGAAAGCAATGCACATGCCGGCGATTCCTAATTTCATTGTAGACGAGTGTCAACATACTTTAGATCAACGCTGGACGAAATGGCGTAAGAAATTAGATTTTATTTTGGCGTCTGGGATCACCCAGGATGATCGAAAGAGAGCCACTCTTCTTCATATGGCAGGTGAAAGAGTTCAACAAATTTTTGAAACTCCTAGTGACACTGGTACATCTTTTCAGAATGCGTGCGATGCCTTGGATCGATACAGGGGCGAAACTTGAGGGGGGTATGGGGGGTGTGACACCCCCCAAAATTGGCAGGGCACAATTGGCAGGGCAATCAAAGATCTTTAAATGATTTGATCATTCTCACTTGCGAAAAACATCTCACTGACAACATTGATTTGGACGTCGTTCTGAACACGTGGGCTAAAGTGAAAATGCGAAAATTTCCAATTAAGTTGAATAAGTGAACTATCAAAGAATAAAGAATGTTCAGTTATTAAAGCTATATTTTTGAAATTTGTTGTGCGTATGTACATTCGCATCGGCCGTTCATTTATACACATGACGTATTATATAGGCATAGTGCTAGTAGCTACCAGGCAGGCAGGGCATCGATGGTTTTGGCAGGGCAATTCTGCGAGACACCCCCCAACTAAAAGGGGCTAGTTTCGCCCCTGGATCGATATTTTAAACCGAAGAAAAATGTCACTTTTGAGCGTTACAATTTTAAACAACTAATTCAAGAGCGTGGAGAGAGCGCAGCGATGTACCTCACCAGAATGCGCCAAGTGGCTGAGTCATGCGAGTATTGGAATGTCGACGAAGAAATCAAAGATCATTTCATTACCTCTTGTCTTTCATTAAAGTTAAAACGTCGACTATTGACTGAACAAAGTTTGACTTTAGACAAATTACAAATTACTTCCCAGGCACAAGGAAACATTATGTCCAATGCAGATTAAACCGACGGCAAAGTCAACGGACTGAGTAATAGACGTCAAAATAACACTAACGAACAAGATCGTCACGAAAGTTTCAAGCGTCGCCAGTACTTTTCCCAAAACAACAGAGGCCGTCAAAACACACCACCGCCTCAACAACGGAACTTACACTTCAACAGCTACAAGTACATCCCTGTCAATCAAGTCAACAGAGAAACATTGTTATCTGATTCTAGCGACGACGAATTTATTCTTACTGAGAACAATGGAGAGGATCAAGATAAACTTAAACAAGTTTATGTGCATATTGCTGATGTTAAGACTCCGATACCTGTGACTATCGACAGCGGAGCGAGTGTAAACATTTTAGATGAGCTAGCATTTGAATCTCTGGTGCAACAACAATCAAGTCTGAAAGATGAAATCACAAATTCAGAAGCCAAAATTTTTCCTTATGCTGCTCGTATACCTCTTCAACTAGTGGGTGCTTTTAGGTTAAAGTACGAAACTCGTCGACGACAGTTTCTGCCAAATTTTGGGTTGCCAAAGGTGTATGTGGATCGTTGCTAGGGGTAACGACTGCTACACAGTTAGGATCATTAACTTTCCATGTTAACCATTTAAATCAAAGCATCCATCTCAACGCCAACAATCCAAAACTAACTAAACCGCGTGGGCAGTCAGAAGTACCATCGTCATCGAAATTACGAGATTTACTGACCGAATACCACGATATTTTCAAGGAGTCGGTAAATTAAAAGACTACCAGCCGAAAATTCATCTCGATTCTGAAGTCAAGCCTGTTGTCCAACCTTGCCGTAGAACGCCGTTTCACCTTCGCCAGCAAATTGAAGCGAAAATCGATGAACTGGAGAAATTGAACATTATTGAGCCAGCTAAAGGTCCAATACTGTGGCTGAGTCCATTGGTAGCTGCACCAAGACCTCAAAATCCTTCAGAAATTCGTTTTTACGTGGATATGCGAATGGTCAACCAAGCAGTGAAAAGAGAACACCACAACATGCCGACAGTTGAAGAATTAATGGAAGAGATGGCAGGCGCAACCAAATTTTCTGAGCTAGATCTACGGTCTGGATACCATCAAATCGAGCTTGAGAAAGAATCACGAAACATCACCACTTTTCGTACCCACAAAGGCTTGTATCAGTATAAAAGATTACCTTTTGGTTTGTCATCAGCTCCTGAAGAATTCCAACATACCATTCAACAAGTGCTGGAAGGAATCCAAAGAACGAAGAGTATTGCAGATGACATCATTGTCTATGGCCGCAACCAAGAATCCCATGATCAAGCTTTGCTAAAGGTGTTTCAGAGATTAAGAGAGAAAGGCTTAACGCTGAATGCAAGGAATTGTTCATACAATCAACGAAGTCTCCAGTTCTATGGTTATATCTTATCAGGCGCAGGTTTTATCAGTCGACCAGGCCAAAGTTCAAGCAATTCAGCACGTAGGTATTCCACAAGACGTGAGCCAGCTTAGAAGTTTTTTGGGACTAGCCACTTACTGTTCCCGATTCGTGCCCAATTTTGCAACCATCGCCGACCCTCTACGCGAGTTAACAAAGAAAGGTACCAAGTGGAAGTGGGAGATGAGACATCAAGCAGCATTCGACCAAATTAAGGAAGAAATTGCCAAAGATTGTCGCACGGCGTATTATGACCCTACCAAGCCCACCATCCTCACGGTCGATGCCAGTCCGGTAGGACTAGGAGCAATACTAGTACAAGTTCAACCTGACGGAACTGAACGTGTAGTATCCAATGCAAGCCGGTCACTAACTCTGGTCGAAAGAAGATATTCACGGACAGAACGTAAGGCGTTAGCAGTCATCTGGGGATGTGAACCTCATCATATATATCTCATCGGAACAGAATTCGAGTTACAGACCGATCATAAGCCGTTAGAAAACATATACAGTAGAGCATCTAAACCCCCGCCGCGAATTGAAAGATGGGTATTGCGACTTCAACAGTACAGATTTCGAATTAAGCACCGTGCAGGCAGTGGTAACCCAGCAAGTATCCTTTCCAGACAACCATTGCCAGAAACGACAGCTAACGACCGCTCTGAACAATGCATCAATTTTGTTGCAAGCCATTCTGTGCCTAAATCAATTACTGTGGAACAAGTCCAGAGCGAAGCCAAGAAAGATCCAACTATGTAACTTCTTCATAACACCATTCAAAATGAATCATGGAGAGCACAAGATCCTGCATTAAAATCTTATTACCCACTCCCAGGTGAATTGTCAAATTTGAACGGTATTGTTCTTCGAGGTTCCAGGCTGGTCATACCCGCCAGTCTTCGTGAAAGAGCGTTAAGTATTGCCCACACCGGTCACCAAGGAATAGTTAAAACTAAACAGTTACTCCGCACTAAAGTCTGGTGGCCAGGTATTGATAACGACGTGGAAATGTTAGTAAAACCTGTCAAGCAACAACCAGAGCGATGAATCCCGAGCCACTGCGTATGACATCACTTCCCGAGAAACCTTGGGCGTCCCATCATATGGATTTTTGTGGTCTTTTTCCCACCGGTGAGTCTGCCCTTGTTGTCATCGATGGTTATTCAAGGTTCCCTGAAGTGGAACTAATGAAAACAACCACAGCAACAGCAACAATCAAGAGACTGGAGCGTATATTTTCAACACACGGACTTCCAGAGAAAGTTACTTCTGATAATGGCCCACCGTTTCAGAGTGCAGAATTCAAAGCATACGTGGAGAACAAGACCCAAGTGTGACCCCAAGCCAATGCCGAGGCAGAAGCATTTATGAAACCCCTACAAAAAGCGGTTCAAGCAGCACATGCCGAAGGACGTGATTGGCATATTGCGTTAAATCATTTCCTATTGAACTATCGTGCCACGCCACACACAACAACCAACAAAGCTCCAGATGAACTTCTTTTTAATAGGAGTATCCGGGCAAAGTTACCAGAAGTTCCAATTAGCAATGGGAAACATCAAGCCAACTTTCAACACCTTAGAACCACAGCCAGCTTGAAGAAGGAAAAAATGAAGAAATATGCTGAAAAAAACGAAATGCACAATTCTCTACCATCCGTCCCGGAGACCAAGTTATTGTGTTACAGCAAAAGAAAAAAAAGTTCAGTACGAAATATGAAACAGAACTACTCAAAATTGTTAACAAGAAAGGAAGCATGATTACAGCGAGGCGTCCTGGAGGAAGCACTGTTACTCGAAATGTGTCACATTTCAACCTTATTCCCAGAGGAGAGAAAGGAAGTGAAAGAAACCAGAAACGTCAACAAGGAGAATTGCAGGTTCAAGCAAGACCACGTAGAAACAGAAAACCTCCAGATTATTACCGATAAACGCGATAAGTGGAAAGGTTCATTAGACTTTAAATAATAAGGAATGGACAGCTTGTTCGAAATAGTCTAAGTTATGTCTGTATAATTTGTAGTAATAGTTGATGTTTCAATTTTGTTTGAAATTGGTGTCGAGTGATTGAAGAACTCTAAGAAGAAACAAGAAAGTTAAGAATTGTACGATTGGCAAATCTGGACTGTCATGTATCCTAAGTGGGGGAGGGATGTAGTGTATGTATTATAGATATTTATAGAAGAAGGACACAAATAGGAGTGTGCCATGTTAATAATAAAGTTAGTTGTGACTTGCATTTGGTAGAAAGAGGATGATATTTTACAGTCCACACCCAACGAAGTCGGACAAGACAGGCGTCATCAATATACAGTGCGAATTGATAGCTCAGGCAGAATCACACTTCACAACCGAAAATTTCAGAGGAAATACATCCCGGTACAAGCACATTACGCTTGACGCACCATTGATGATGATCTCCAACTCATTATCCACGCCATTGACCACGCTTAACACCCCAACCACTTCACCAGGAACGACCAACAACGCAGCCTCCTCCAAATACACATGAGCAACCCCCACAATCCTTTATCCACACCGCAACCAGTGAAGACAGTGCTCATTGCCCCATCCACTCTCACCCCAATTCTACCCCTCCCCACACCGGGGAGTCCACCTACCATAAGTCCACCTGCACCGAAAACCTGACCAAAGGAACCACCACTCACACTAAGGCGATTAATGGATCACAACAAGAAAGGCATCCTGGAACAATGAACCTTCCACAGCGATACCATCAACTAAACAATGACCAAGTATTTGATAGTTTTGTTAGACATATTACCTTACATTCGGCCTTTCTTGCCCTACTTTTTCATGACAAAGAAGAGCACAAAAATCTTGGGGGATATAGAGCATAATTGTTAATGTCGATCATATTACCAGGATAAGAGTTATGTAGGGACCTGGGTGCGAGGTTGTAACAACAACAACAACTTTTACACCTTTGGCTAGTCATCAGCAAAATGTGTCTGCCACTGCGAGGTAGTCTTCATGCTTGTCCTCAAAAGCTCTGACAAGTCGTTCGCGTTGTTCTAGTGAAATGCGTCTTCTTGGAGGCATGGTCTTGGTCGCTATCGACTAAGCCAAAAGCGATGTCAAACCATGCTTTTATACAGTTCTGAACTTTCCAAAACACGTTTTACACGGAAAAATGTTGTGGCCTCAAATGCCTTGCTGCAATGTATGCAAAAACGCAGTCTCTCCAAGTTGTAACGATCGCTCTTTTTTTGTTAATGTTGTTTTGCACCATGCTATCGTTTGTCTGTGTTCAATAAACGAATATTCCATTCACACTATTGTTTGTGTTAAATGTTCGAATGAATTTTAAGGATTTTGGAAATTGTGCTAATGAAAGTCCATGTTCAATGATAGATTGTCCATAAATGCTATGGTTTATCAGTTCGTGCTATTGACGTTACATTTCGTGTGCACGAATGTCCAAAGGTTCTATAGATTGCACCTTGATGCTATTGAGTGTTCCTGCATATATTAAACGCACTATTGAAGGTTTACTCCGCTTTAATGAAGTTTAGTAGGGCGTTAATGAATGTACAGTGGTTTTATTGAACCAGCGCTTGGCACAAATGAATGAATATTTTGCGTTAATGACTAGCAAAAGGTGTAATCATATTTGACTCATCAGTATAAAATAAGCTGAGAATCCTGTTTCATAATGTTTTAGTAAAGCAACGCAGCAAATTTCTTAATCATTTTTTCCTCTTATGGAAGTCAAAGAGCCTCCAGAAATCATACGTATATCAAAGATATTTTCTCTCAAATGAGGATTTATCCTGTTATGTTTTGAATTACTGCCAGAACTAATGTCAAGTAAGCTTTGTTTCTTCTTGTGCAGGAGTGTCCTAGGTCTGAGTTGAAAAACACCGCATAGTTATATGGTCTCCCTATTTAAATACAATTTTTAAGTTCAGTTATTTTTTTGCGCTAGATTAATTTTTCGTTGTCATCTGTGATCCATCATAGATAAACTGAAACAACCCAGTGTTTCGTATTGCTTCTAAACGCATCAGTTAATCCCGAAAAATTTTACCCTAACGAATACTTTGGAATTAACGGCCGTCCGATCTTAAAATATCCACTTTTTACATTAACTTCAAAATATCTAGGGTCATCTTTTGTATCGCAACAAACTCGTGAAAATTCGTTCAATGGTAAACACTTTAGAATTTTGCAGCACTTTTCAACATGAGGGTGCATGGCTCCAAAGTCTTCCTGGCAACAAATCGGTTGTCCCAAGGACAACCCACATGTAAAAGTAGATTGCCCACTGCTTGAGACCATATATGTATGCCGTACATGTACTATATAAGTATATAACACTGCTTTTGCTGAGATATATCTACAAAACATTTCAGTGAAAAATGTCTGTATTAAGATGTATTATGGGAGACTTTATGTCATAGTGGTCACATACACCGGAGTCATGTCATGCGTAAGAACACATTACTATTGCAAATGAAATTAAAAATATAAGACAAAATTGTTAAAACGAGAAAAACATGTGGGAGCTAACGTCATAGAAACTACAAAAAATAAATGCCTACCTGATTTTGTTGTAACTTGGTTGAGTGAAATGATAGTAGAGATAAGAAATTAATTATGAAACTGCGCCCCTATTCCTTATACTATTATCTATATACAACATCTCTGCTATTCAGAGGCAAAATATCTCCTTCCTACCCGGAGCTACGTGTGAAGTTTTTATGTACTGCAGTATACCAACCATTCATAAGCTACGATGATCATACCACAGCAGCACCTTCTTGCAGTCACGTTATAAAACAATTAATTAATGCACATATTGACTTGTTATCCGAGAAATACGTTTCTACTGTGTGACCTTTAGCCTGTGATTCTGGTAAATTTGTACAAATGTGATTTATAGTGGTTTGGTTGTCTGTAGTATAACTAGAAATTATTTGTCTGTATTGTTAGCATTGACAATGAGATTATGCAGAGGTCTTCTAGCACAATCATCATACCAATTAATATTAAAATTACCAATAAAAATGTTAAACTGGGAAGATGTAAAACCCAATACTTCACGTAATATCAGTTGGCGGTTGTGCTGAAGATACTGCTGGTATTATAGTGAACTGACCAAAATGTTCATGTGTCTCAGTAATAACAATCCTTAAATTAAGTTGGTTGGCAACGGCTTGTCTAATCATACCATCACACCACGTCCCTTGCATAGACATATTATTAAGACATTCCAACCAAGAATACTCTGTACTGCTTTCAATAAATCTCTCAGGGTTCCCTCTCGTATACGCAATACCAGCAGTTCTGGTATATAAACGGCAAATTGGATCATGATAAATGATATGAAACAGCTCGAAAAAAGCAATCACCTGCACCACCAACATCAAGTGGTCTCAACTGAAATTGTTGTGATTTTTCTTCTAATAGTAAATGTGATGGTAGTCTATCTAGATTGTTGTTGTTTTGCACAGGACCTAGGTCTAATTCAATATCTCCTGACATTAAAAGTTTCTTCTCAGATACAGTGCATGATATTGTTGGTGGGAAAAATTATAATTTGCAGTTATACATGGTCTGTTTATTTCATAGAATGGGGAATGCTCTACTGTATCAATGCTGTTTTGAGTTTTAACAAAATTAACTGGTCGTGTAAGATACCTGAATGATTGAATAAAAAATGTCACATATTTAAAACTTTAAACAATATTCTTTGTAATTAGTAGCTAGCTTGTTTAGAATAAATGACTTAGGAGTAAATCTTCTCGAAACATGTTTCCCATATTAGGAGGCTTATTTTCTTTCCTCCGAAAAGCCTGGACGTCATCCCTTCGAATTGGAAGAAGTTCATCAATCCTTCGAAGAGGCTCCGAAGAGGCTCATCAATCCTCTGAAGTGGCTCATTTTTGTTTCCTCCGATCGATTTCTGTTTCAGCAGCGAGCTTTATTTTCTGAGTCATTTGACCGGGTAAATTGACCAGCGAATTCATGGGGCTTTAGAAACGTTTTGTCATCAACCAAATAATTCCGTAGAACCCACGAAAACTATTGTAGTCCACGTTCGCACAATGACTACAACTAATGAGCAAAACGCTTGCCAATAATCCACAATGTTTGTCCTGACAATGGCGTCCAAAGTCGAAACACAAGGTTAACAAGAACTCGAACCACGTGAACTAAACTTCGGCTGGCAATCGTAAGTTATGCCTTTGTAGCTGCGCTTCGGGCAGGTACAAATTTTGGCACACAACGTGTACATGTGTCCGCTGACTTGGATTTCGATACATAACTTGTGATTTTTTTTTTGAAAATAAAGGAACAACCTTACTGAATAAAAGTAGCAGTCAGTCAGGCAGTCAGTCTGTCTCGATAATATAGGTGGAGAGGTTGTCGATAGCAGCTGCACTAGTTATTCGACGAGAAAGAAAACTTTTTTTGGTCATCATATTGCATGGTAACGTATCGTAATACAAATAAAGGACAGTTTTTTTTAATCTTATTTTTAAAGGGAAATTTTTTTTTATTCTGATTTTGACCAAAATTTCCTTCAAAATAATCAATATATTACATAGATTGAGACGAGAATTAATGTCAGTGAACGGTTTTTTTATTATCATCAGTTATTATTGTTCTGCTCTTTTATTTCAACACATGAGTATTAAACCACTGCGTCAATTTCCAACCACTTTTAACTTATTTTAACTGATTGTTTTTTGTATTGCAGGTTTCGTTCAGATTTCCTTCAAATACCAAAAGTTTCCTTCGCATTTCCATCAAAATTATATTTCCTTCAAATTTCCTTCATTTCGTCAAAATTTTCTTTCAAAAGGAAATTTCCTTCAAAGTGGAAGCACTGGACTGGCCTGGTCTCCAGGACTGTACATTGCACTAAGTTTTGTAAACCTTTAAAAGAAGTTAAAACACAATGACCAAATGGACAAGGCATTCGGTATAAATCTCTTGAGTGAGAATCGAAAATTTTGAATACCTGTGGAAAAGGTTTAAAAATTGATACAGTGTTAATACTGATCAGTAAGATCAGCAGACACAAAATGAATTGTAAATATAGCTCTTTTGGAACGCCACTGTTGCCATAGAAATGACCTGGACTCCTTATTTCGTCATATCTTTGGATGTCTAGAATCTGTTTCTATATATTACATTCAGTTTTATTGTTCTTCCAAATTCTTTATGGACATGTTTTTGGGTCTCAAATTTGTATTCTTCACTTTTCGGGAAAGTTATTAACTTAGATGTTTTAATAATGAAATAAGCCAATTGAGTGTTACAAACGCAAATCAAGTCGGGGAAGAATCCAGGAAAAATCGCGAGTCGGCGATGCTAAATGTTTATGGGATTGTAAACTTGATATTGAAACACAAGTTTCGTGTAATAGCTTCCAAATAATGTCATTCTTCAACTTGTAATTCAAGTAAACAAGGATAGCTATTTACCGCTACGAAATATTACCGCATTTAGAAATGCGGTGATATTTCGATTCTATTTTAGGGTTAATAGAAATAGTTTCGCATTCCTTGTTGTCCTTCCTTTAGTTTTAATAGAATTACAAGTTAAGAATGACATTTTCTGGAATCTGCTTTATTTTGTATTTCCTGAAGCGGTCGGATGATTATGAAATCGCCGAAGGTATCCCAAAATTGTAGTCTTAATCTGAAGTTATGAGGGAACTACGTTTTATCCCGACTTATATCCTATGTATAGTTTAAACTATTAAAACTTTTGGCTTTTTTAAAAGTGAGGCAAATCCCCAGTAGTCACACAACTAGAACCAATGCGTTATCAAACCAAAAATAATGAACAGATTTATTGGTTTGTTTAATCGCATACTTTATCTGCATCAGCTAAATTAGTTTATTTAAGTTGCTTTTGGCAAAGACTGTTTTGAATTTGTCGTCACTATATTTCGGATTTATGGATGCAAGACTGTTAAACTCATTTCGTTATAATGTCATATATTTTAATATAAAAAACGTTTTACAAAAGTGATATATTGCTTTACAACGTTCTCTTCACATATATATAATTTGACCACGAGGGAGAAATAAGCTATCCCAGCATGCACTAGTTAAAATGATGACGTAATATAAAAACACTATTCTAACAAAGACCATCTTACAAAGGTTACTGGCTCCGGAAACTTATACATGTCTGGTGGTTAACGGCTTGAATGTATACAATAAGTTTTGCTTTTACTATTCTCGTTCCAGTCTTCTGATTATTGGACTCTGGTTGCTGGAAGACAAATAGTTTACTCGTTAAAGGAAGACTTCTTGCCCGGAATAGAGTAAGCTGCCTTGTTTAGTCAAACGGGTATTAATTTTTTAAGAGATTTGATTTAAAATTACTCGTTAAAGGAAGACTTCCTGCCCGGCATTAGAGCATTTCCGTGAAAACATATAGAACAAGATGTGAAGCGTATATTTAACTCTTTCCTGGCTGTAGAGGTCCTCAGTGACCTATGGAGACTTTACTATTTGAATCTGGCTAACGCCAGACGATTTTACTCGTCAAGGGGAAAGTCCTCGGCCAGGAAAGGGTTAAGGAACTAAGAAGATTCTCGACTTTTGGTTTATTTCCAATAAAGACCCCTTCCTGTCTACTTTTCTTAATTGGTTGTTTGTACAGTTAGATAAACTAGAAATGAAAAATAACGCCAGACGATCAGATGAACAAGGTTTGTGCTCAGCATTCAATGTTTCCAATGAAAAATAACAAGCTGTTTTGGTTTTTGCAGTGAATGTTAAAGAGCATAAACAACTGAGAACATTTTCTCTTAAATTGTTTATCAAAAACGTGATAAATAGAATAGAAGGAAAAAAATTCTTTTTCCCACGCCTGTTCCTCGTTTTGCACTAAAGCTCATCTTGTTAGGAGTTAAGTGACAAGAGGATCACAAGAGACACGATGACATATTTACGATAATCAGTTTACACCAGGGCTGCTCCCAAAAACCTTCCTCATGTAAACCTTTGGCCAGGGATGTAGCGTGCGGGGGGTGTAACATCTCTCACTTTCTACAAAACAGTCGGTAAAGCGCGGAGTTGGTCGGTTATGGATGGAGCCGTCGGTAAAACCTTTCAGTATACCGGTCACTTTACTAGCTTCTGAGTTGCTTGTCGTCTAAGATATATAGAAATGTATAATTAATGTGTAAAATAGGCATTTTAAAACATGAAGCTAAAACTTTAAAACAACGAACGTCTACGCCCACGCGTTCGTCGGTAAAACTTAGACGTTACACCCCTCCAATCGAAATGGTCACGCTACGCCCCTGCCTTTGTCTGTCTCGCTATGGACTAAAAATCATAACTGATACAAAAAGTACTCATTCTTTCCAGACTTGTTATTTAGACTTGGTTTCTGAAGTTCTGACTTGCCGTAGAAAACCATTCAACAATGTGTAAACATGGTTCAGAGAATCGGAATAGAAGTCGAGTGTTGTGTGGGCGTGTTAGACGACTTTTAGCCAAATAGTTGGGATACAGCATATATCAAAAACAGGAAATCATAAGCTTTCCGGCAAAGGACCTTCGTCAAAAATAAACCTGAAGTTAAGTACAAACTAGACGAGGGTTTTATTTCTGAAAAATATAATATGATAATAAAAATACCATTCAAATGAGGAACTCAACAAGAAAATATTTCATTAGGTGTAAATGATGGTGTATCATTTGCTATCTGAGACATTGATAACCCAAACGATAGCAAGAGAAACCGACAGAAAACCCTAAGTAAATGTGTCAAAGCAGATTTTTTAATCCACCCATGATAGACAAGAGCGATAACTTGTAAGACAAAAAAACAGGAATAAAGTTCCCAAGCTTATGCGTCAAATTGTAATCTCCCGCCAACACAAATAACAGCTTGTAATTGATTGTAACGTTAGATAAGTCTATACGAAACTAAGACGTGCTATCACCTTCGCATTAGTGTGAAGTACTGAATAGCAAAGATATTTACTCACATCATAAACAAACCTACAACTGAGTTAATCTACAGAATTTCGTTACTGAACGATACTCCATTGTGGGTGTTCCAGATCAATATCTGTCAATCCTAATTTGTTGAAACATCGGGACTTCCGAATCGCGAGAAGTTCCAATACTTAATATGTTAAATATAACTAAAGTGTAATGATTAGTATAGGGACAGGCAGTCAGAAAGCCTGTAAGACAATTTAAATATGAGCAATTGTACAGATGTCCAAATCGACTAAGTTGACTGTTATTAGACAATTAACTTCTCTATGAATTCACTTTATATTGTATCTTATTTGATATTGTCATCAGTCACCAGCAACAAGCTGCCACACTGGGACCTACCACAGAAACGAATTCCTACGAAAATTTAATGTTTTAAGTCTAGTATTGATACCGCAGTAAACTTATTTTCGCGATTGGTATCACAAAGATTTCAGATATTTAAAAATCAATTTTGAATTTTATCAAATTTTGAACATAAGTTACCTCTTTTGTTGCCCATGTGAGTTTAATTTCTCAGATCTGACCAAAGGAATGTACTCGGTGGGATGTGTGTGTAATCTAAGGACATGTAGTCAATTCCTCATGAAACCTAAACCAAACATTGACACTCTATTATGACCTTGAAGCGTGACAGTTCATGGCGTATAGAGGGCTGCAGTACGTTACGTCACAAAGACGCGTTTCTGCGGAGAGCTAGAGTATTCTTATCATAAGTAAACCACCGCATTCATTCCATATAGTATGGTCACTTAGACAGGTCAAGACTTGCACTTAGACGGTTCACATATAACTCATTATCACACGCAGATACAAATTCACAACTTTAGCTTACCATCTCTGTCCGTCTTGCTCAATGCTCAGTAAATCACGCACACTTGGTCAGAAAGGTAATTTGTTCTAACAGATAATGGAAACTCCGACTCGTAAAGTTTAAGGAAAACCAAGGGGAAAGTTGTATCCCTTTTATTCTAAGCTTAAAAGAGACTATAGCACTTTGGCTCCTCTCCTGCTATCACTACCTTTGATTGTGTCTGAAGTCGTTTCCGTAACCTCGTAAGAAAAGCCTCGATGAGCATATTAATATTCATCAACGACTTCAAATTTAATGCTGGACCCGATAACCAAACCTTTCTTGTTCCAAACTTTACCAAAGATCAAGTAAGAAATTTCTTACTGGACTCCAGAATGCCTAAATGTCTAACCATTTATGCTAGCATCGAGATTTTGGCACGTGTTTTGGAGTATTTAGTGTGGTTTTTGGGTCTTAACTCTGATTATCTCATAACACAGCCACAATTCATTGTTTCAACAGAAGCGTTAAATCTTTTATTCAACTCAGTGTTCAGGAGTATGATAACTTTACAAAAGAGTGTGATAACTAGTTATTACACCGCTTTCCTTTGAAAAGACACTTGTCGCATGCTAACGAACGCATGTCTTAGTCCTAACAACCAAATTTTTCTTTACGGTAAAGTAAAGAGAAAATCCATTTAATTGTGGGTGAATCATAAGATAATGGTGCCACTCCGAGTGGACGTTCAAAAATCATGAGCGATGTTAAATCCTTCATCACACAAGTGAACATGATTAACCCTATTACTATAATACTGTGATACTATGATACTTTGATTCTATGATTAATCTCTGATACTACGAATAACCACAATCCATAAAAAACTTTAGGGTTTAAGTAGTGGTTATACGGTATTGTGGAGCACATTTAACATTCTGAAGCTCCATAGCCGTTGTCTCAAGTCACATATCAATTTAACCGGTTCCATCACCTAGAAATGTAAAAAAAAAGACAAAGCTCACCACAAACTCATTAATGATTCAAAGAAAAACACAAAGAAAATCAGCACCGGGACGTTCTTGGTTGTAAGGTGTGAAAGTGATTAGCATAAACGTTTGACAACCTGATTTTCTTCTAAGAGACGGATGCGAAATTAAGCACTTGAAATGGGCGTTTAACCTAATTTCAAAACACCTCACTGTTTGATAAAATGTGGGCTATTAACTTGTTTTGTCGTCTTCATTTTTGGATGTTAGATCAAACGCTCCATTCCTTATGTGATACAGAAGTCAAGACCTTAGTCGTAGATTCCCAAGTTCTTATAGTGGGTTTCGGATATCATAATCAAACAGAAAGATACTCCACGATTTCTCCACATTTGACAAAACACCTCTTGACTCACTTTCCTTAAATGATGTTGTTTTAACTAAAGTTTGTTACCAAATTTTGTTAGTATCAATCCTACTCTTTCCTTTGCTGAGCCTGTGCATTGAATGAGAAGTAGCTGAAAAACGTTCAATGTACATAATTTAAAGGCAATACAAAGCAGTAATGGAAAGGTCAACATTAACAAATGTTTTTTTCTCTCTTTCACATCGACGTAAGCATTTTTTCTTTCTGAATTGTATCTCCAGGAGACTCGTGTTCCGTTGTGAGTGCAGCGAATGCGTTGTAGAGACTTCCGGTTCGAAACTTGGTCTTGGACCCCTATTCAGTCCATAGCTAGGATGCTTGGCAAAATTTGATACTTTTTAATCTGGAACCAGGCGTACTTTGTTTATCATTTCGTAAAGTTGTTACTAAGCATAAAATCAGATTAAAATCATCGTTAAAATCGTTAAGATCGTTAAAATCAGATTGCTTATATAGAAAGAGTTCTTTATGCTTCCCAGTGTATTTCTAAAATCTTTAAGAGCTGAAGGTTTGCCACTGCCCAGTGACAAATGGATCGATATGCTAACACTTAATTTAATAAGTAATATGATGATTCTAAACAGGCTGATGTTTTATTGTGTCTTGCAATAGCACCAGAGTTGATGAAATAATAATGCACTATGTATATAAAGGATTTATTCACTGTGTGCTATACTTTTATCCACTATGATGATGCTGCGTGCGCAACAAAAGGAAACATTAGCCCAATCAAAATTGTTAAATTCTGTTTCAAATGGATTTGTTTTATATTTTTACTTATAACTTATAATCATATGAACTTATAATCATATGATTACTTCTCTTCTCCTATTTTTCCTCAAAAATGCAGCTACATTTATGGTTTTATCATTTTTCTGTCAAGGCTAACAGTGTTACTACTTTACATGCATCAAAATTCCTATCTTATGTTTCTATGTAATCGAATAATTATGTTGAACAAAGATCCATGAGCTCTAGCAGAGCTAACGACAGTAATAGAATTAATTAGCTGTGGAGCCGCTGACTTTCAAATTTCGATGCAACGTAGATTCAATTTATGTGGATACCATGCATAGATTATAGTTGAAAGAAGTTCTCAAAAGCAAGCACTTATATGCTCTCTCAATGGCTAAGTGTTAAGGTTTGTCGAGGAAGTTAATCCAGTAAATGGATGACATTTGTTCGCTATAAGACGACTATATGATTAGTACATCAAACTACCGGAAGAACATAGTTTCAATAAGTCATGAAATCACCACCTGCTATTGAACGACAAGGCAGGCCGCATATTTTTCTGAATAAGAACCCTCCGCTAGACGAGAAACTGTTAGGTTAGACAAAAGGCTTTCTATGTTAAAAAGGTTAGGCAGGTAACAGAACAGTAATGTTAGAATTTAAGTGCATTGATTAATTGGATGTTATTTAAACGTGGTGTGGATATTATTTAAGCTTAAAAATAACTGTCCATTGCAGTTATATACTGCAACCTTTATGAACTGCTTATGTACGAAATGAAAGTACGCTTGTTAATCAAAAATTAATGCTTCTCGCTGCTGTGGCAGAACAGTTATATAGGTTAACTAACAGTTCACACAGATAAAGGCTTCAGTACCAGTTCTCTGTTGTGTTTGTGTAGCCATAACATCGATTGTTTTAAAGCTGAGAACAGATGTTATTCAACTGTTTGACACCGTATTGTTTTGATGCGATAGACGAAGGTTGGACCGGAACATCACGTCAATCAAACAAGGCGTAGGTGTTTTCATTTTACGGTCAGTCTGTTCGCTTGCTTAGAATATAGAAGATGTGATTCGCTCAGATCCTCAGGGTTTCTCCCTTCATTAATTCCTGACCACTGTAAGTAACTTAAAGCGCGCTGAAACGGGAGGCGGACATTAAATTGAAACATGATCAGGCAGAGATCCGTATGCTAATACTTATAAGTTAAAGACAAGACGTACTCATATGTGCTTACATACTGTGGAGGTCGCTACACTGAGTGAGTTACGGAGGCTAAAGCATTTCTGTTTATTAACGTTCAAATCATTCCTTGAATTTAAAGGTGAGAATAATAGATGAAACTAATGATAAAGGCAACTTACAGGTCCTTTCACATTGGCATGTAAGGGTACACATTTATAACATCTCTATATTCTCTAATTCTTAAACGCAGGTAGACTATCAGCTTGTCTCAGTCGTTTATAACTTTTTGTCTTTCCTCATATAAACCTTTGGAAAGTGATTCAGCCAAACGACGGATCTAGAATTTTTTATCGAATAAAAGAGAGACAAAGACCAGTTAAACTTGTAGAATGTAGGTTATCGTCTTTCAAGGATCTTCGCGAGAATAAACCTTAGACAAAATCATTCTCATTCTCACTTCGTTTTAACCCCTACAGTACTGTCAACAAAACTTTTTCCCAATCGACAAGTGAATTAAGTCTAATTTAAATGATGATTCAAGTTTTACAAATCATGGTGTTAAATTTGAATTTAACAATGTGAACTTCCGGTTTTGTTGAAAAAATAACACTCATTACATTAATTCTAGTATGTCTTCTATATTTGGCTCACTATAAATGCCGTTCTTGACGAAAGTAGGTCCCTTCATAACTCGCAAATGCTTTTTAAGCCCAATTTTACAGCTAAAATGCCAACCCTAGAGATAAACTAGGCCACTGAGATCAGCAGGTTGAGTTTCAAGCTACAAATTCATAAACACTATACTAGTTTGGAATTGATTTTTTTTGTGACATTATCACGTTTTCTGTTGTAGTTGTTGAAGTTCCTACAATGATCAGTCAGATGGTGAATATCTTTAAATTTTAAAATATTTTTAGCAGTACACTTAATTCACACATAATTTATTACTTTATCCCTGGGGTATAGTGCTCATGAATGTCCAAATTGATTATTGGGTTTGGAAGATAAATTTTAGAAACATAAAATTAAGGTGAAGAAAATTAGTACTGGAAGGTAAAACCACTGAATGTTGCCAAATGATATCAGTAAACTTCAAATAAATAAAACTATTGATAATCTCCATTTAAACTTTAATATTGTAAGCTGTGGGCTTCCAAGATATTAAAACAATTTGATTTAAAGTTTAAATTCTTATGCCAAATGTTACCCAGGTAATAAATAAACTTAAACAATCTACTTTGATATCTTAAGGAAACAATTGTATCTCCAAAAATTAAAGCATATACAAGCTTTCTGCTGCTTTTGAAAGAGGCAATATTTTCCATGGTAACCATTTGTAGAAATTCAATAATTTGATACCAAGAGTGTAAGGCTGTACGCACATGGCTGTTCCATACAGTCTACGTATACACGAGTATTCCTCCTAGCTTCATTGATTTATATATATATTTAATAATACAGTTTCTTATTGTGCCTTTTACGCAAGCTACTTATCGTCTTTTTGTTGCCGTCGTTTGTGGGTTGTAAGTTTAAAAACCGAAAAGGTACATTATAAAAGCATTTCTGTGAGTTGAGATGACTGAAGCATTTAAACATATTAGGGACATACATAGCATGTCAACATTCAAATATTACTCCATTGTCCACGCTTAAATTTATGGAATTCAGTTCCTACACGCATTAAATAAACTAATATAATTTACAAGATCCTCTAAAAGTGAAAGTAAAAGTCAAAGTCAAATGATAAACAGTGTCCACAGGCACATGAGTAGCACTGCAGGACATTCTACACTCCACTTTTCATTTTATCTTCAATTGATTAAAACAGCAATCTAAAACCGAAATTCGTTATGAATTATGTGGCAGTCATCGTAGGTGCGAGCATATCAAGACGACCGGTACCATTTAGCCTCAAACTTGAGAGCCATTTGCGTAATAACAGATGTTTTCTTCAAGTACACTAAAATGTATGTTTAATTGAATGGATCCTACCAACGTGCATGAATGGAACGGTTTTGGAACTTTCATCGACTTTTGCATTGACTTTTGAATAATTTGCATGTTTGATTCTGCATATTTTGTTACGTTAAAGAATTTGTTTAACTAGACTTCTTAGATAGATCAGAGAAATGTTGAAGAAACTCAAGAATTGTGCAATGTAGCGTTACTAGCTTTGGCCATCATATTTAGCGAATTAATCGTGATATCAGGATTTTAATCACGAAAGTTTAACCATGTTTAACTTAAATTTGTTTATTTGATTGGAGTTCGGCAGATTAGAGAGGGGTCAATGTTATCTAATAATACGGGAGGCTACTTTCAAGAAAACGTAAACCTTGATCTTTTCTGAAAAACATTACCTTTTTGTAGTGGAGTGATAAGTCGTTAGTCTAACTTATTCAACAACTTTAAGTCCTCCAGTTTGCTTAGTGCATGAAATAGTAACTTCATTTCTTCCAATTTTATTATAAATCAATTGAAATTCAAGGCAACGACCAAAAACATACAATTCTCGAGATAACTCTCACTTTTGAAACAAAAATAAAACTATTCGTGTGTGCACGCTGGTTGTTTATTAAGCGCACGTGTAGAAACTTAATTGTTATAATAATCATTATCACTTTCTGTTAGGTGCCTTTTCTGAAACATAACTTTATTGAAATGGCAAACTTTTAATCAACGTCTAATTTTATGTCCAAGAAAGACTGAGTCACTTCTCGAGTAATTCGTTTAGATTCACTCATTTGCTCATTAAATTGCAAAGGTTTTGATTTAAAATATAATTCTTTTACTTTTAGTTAGGAGCTATTCTTGTTTATTTTGTCATATGTACCTATTTTTGTAATTTCAAGACGTCTTAAATCCTTGAACTGACCAAAGCTACGAAAAGAGAATTATGAATGCTGAACCATTCTTTCCTTCTCTCTGCTGCCCAGATCAACTGCTACAGGTATGTCAAACAATCACATAGACTCAGATTGTTACTCTCTCAATAATTTCAAAATGGATTTTCTGGATGGAGGTTATTTAAACAAGTTTATTAACTGAACTGAATCATGTCCATGTATGTAAGTATATGGAAACTTCCAATTTCTTTCAATTTTTAGCCTATATACAAACGCATTCACATATATCTACTCATTCACACATTTACATTTATTTAGGTTAAACTAGCATTACACATAATAAACTCTACCAACTTTTGTATCGAGCACTTTAATACGTTCACCTGGTGCGTATGTATACATACATATACATATGCATATGCATACACATATACATATGCCTACGTACATACAAATACAAATTAACCGAAGAATTTGGCACCAGTGGCTGAAAGAGTGCTCAATACAATCATAGAGCAATGTTAAATCATTTAAAACATTGGATAAATAAAACTATATACAAGTTAAAAACAACGGTAACTCGAGTTTCACGCCCAAAGCGATCTTCAGACGAATGTCTAATTATTTATGCAAGTTTTATGTATGCAACCTTAAACCCCCGTAACTTTAGCTATAGGCATTAGTCAGAAGATCGCTGAGCGTGAAACTTGAGTTACCGCTGTTTTTAATCTGTATATAGCTTTATCTATCCAATGTTTTACATACATACATACCTACCTACCTATCTACCTGCAATATATATATTAACATTTGGATATATATATATATATATAAGTATATTAACAAAAACAAGATAAAACTTTGTCAAGATTCTTGACAAAGAAAACACGCGTGACCGGCACGAAGTCCTTGAACCAATCAAAATCTTCCTTGAACCGTCTCACGCGTGGTTTTCACTCATGCCACGAACACTGAAAACTGAGTCAGTTACAATGAAGTGGTATTTGGCAAATATAAACACTGCATGCAATTAAAGTTGTTCCTATTCGTGTAGGAAAGTGGCCTTTATTTGGCTATCCTACGTGAATTTTAAGGCC
>JBAHVQ010134292.1:0-24134 GCA_036872915.1 Nanipora kamurai | reverse complement strand
GGTAAGTTTTAGTGTGCTGCTGTAGACTGGAAAGACTGAATATGGTTTTGCTCTTAGACAAGTAAAAATACCTTCACTATTATTATTATTATAATTATTATTATTATTATTGTTATTATTATTATTGTTGTTGTTATTATTATTATTATTATTATTATTATTATTATTATTATTATTGTTATTATCATCATTATTATTGTAAGTTCACGGTATCGGTGTAATTTATTGGTCTGTTCATACTGCTGCATGTCTGTCTAGTCTCCATGACCTCAGATCGACAACACCTTCCGCAGGATGTTCGCGCTTCTAAGCAATGTTGATTTTTGTAAGACTCCAACGCTGTACTTGATCTTCAACAGATCCACGAAATATGCGAGTTTGTGCGGAATTGACCCTAATGCTCCTATTACCACTGGAATCACTACAGTTTTTCTCTTCCACATCCTTTCAATGTCCACTTTGAGGTCAGCATATTTGTCAATCTTCTAAAAATTTCTTCGGGTTATGCTACGATCTTCGGGCACTGCCACATCAATGAGGAAGCATCGATCTGCCTTCTTGACTACTACAGTGATATCTGGCCTGTTATGTTCGATTTTCCTGTCAGTCTGTATAGTAAAGTCCCAGACGATTTTTGCACGCCCGTTCTCCAGTACCTTTTCTGGTTCATGAAGATACCACCGAGTGTCAACTGGGAATCCATACTTCTGACTCTAATGAAGGTTTAAGCACACCTTATCGTGTCGTCTCTTGTAGTCTTCTTTTGCGCGAGCATTTTACAAGAACTTACTGTGTGAGTCACGTTCTCAACTCCTTTTCCGCAGAGCCTACATTTGTCAGAGAGTTCTTACTGGTATCTGGTCTTTTTAATTGAGTTGGTATTCAGAGCTTGATCTTGAGCTGCAATTAAAAGGCTTTCGGTTTCTCTTTTGAGATCTCCCCTTGTGAGCCATTTCCATGAATTCTCTGTCTTAAGATCTTTTGTATCTCTATGAAACTGCCCATGAAGAGGCATCTTCCCCACAAAGGAAACTTTCTCATCAACAATCTTCTTGCGGTATGTTGCTTTGGTCTCAGTAGTATCTTTATCCAATCTCTGTTGCAGTGCCACATACTTCAGGAGTGTTTCGTTGCTTCTGGCCAGGTAACAATCTAGTGTTCTTTCACTCACCACACACTCTTCAATGCTAGTCAATCCCCTGCCGCCAATCTTGCGCGGCATATACAACCGGGTCACATTGGCTTTGGGATGCAGAGCACGGTAAACAGTCATTGTCTTCCTAGGATAGGATAACAGTTCTTATATCTCACACCAATTCCAATCAACCATTGCTGCACTATACTTGACAACGGCCACCGCCCAACCATTAATTGCTTTAATTAGATTCCCTGCATTTAGTTTGGTTTTAAGCAAGAGCCGTAGCCTCCTCATATACTCATCTGTGATCTTTGCCTTCATATCCTCATTCATAACCTTATCCAACTCAAGGATCCCAAGATATTTATACCCTGTACATTCTGGATCACCTACCTTCTCACCTGTTGGCAATTCTATCCCACGACTCTCAACCAGTCGTCCACGTTTCATTGTCATTACGGCACATTTGGTAATACCGAACTCCATGCCAATATCTGCACTGTAAATGTGGACTGTTCGTACCACAGCATCTACCTGATCTTCATTTTTAGCATATAGCTTCAAATCATCCATGTAAAGCAAATGGTTGATTTGTGGCCCCTTTTTTTACAAATCATATCCTATCCCAGTTTCCCTCAACACCATACTCAGAGGAATCAATGCAAGCACAAAGAGAAGTGGGGAGAAAGAATTTCATTGGAAGATTCCTCTTTTGACGGAAACTGACCCAAGGAACTTCCCACTAGCATATAGGTTTGTCCTTCAGCTCTTCATGCTTGCTGTAACAAGCTTCACTAGATTATCGGCCAATCCAAAGATCTTAAGTGTTTCCTCAATCCGTGTTTGGGGCACTATATCGTAAGCCTTCTTGAAGTCTATTCACGCAACACAAAAATTAGTATGCCGCCGTTTCGCATTTCTCAGAATGGTTTTATCTATGGACAAATGGTCCTTTGTTCTCATAGACCTCTTTTTGCACCCCTTTTGCTCAGGTGGAAGTACCCGTTCCTGTCTAAATGATTGTAAGATTTCGTCGCAAAAATGGCTGTTAGTACTTTCCACAGTAAATTAAGCCACGCTATCGGTCTGTAGTTTCCCACGGCTGGTCCATTTGCCTTGTCTTTCATTATCAATACTGTCCTTCCCCCAACCATCCAGTCGGGGATATAGCCAACCCGCATGCAAAAATCAAGGTGGTATGCGATTCGCTCATGTAATGAAGAAAACTCCTTAATCCAATATCCTTGTATCCCATCTGGTCCTGGGGCTTTACAGTTAGGCATTTTCTTCACCTGCTCTTTGACATCTCCTTCACTTATTGTTATATTTTCCATGTTAGGAACGTCTTTTAACTGTTGTTTAACTTTTCCTATCCACTCAGCATCATTGTTGCAGGTTCCTGGTTTACCCCATAAGTCACTCCAGAACCTTGTTGCCTCACCAGGATCAGGTGGTATCACCTCACCATCATCGCCTTGAAACTTCCTAAAAAATTTCCTCTGATTTACACTAAAGAGCTGGTTGTCTTCAAAACTTTTATTTCTTTCGTTGTGTTTCTTCAGCCTGGTGGCCTTTGCATTAACTCGTTGTTTGAGTTCTTCAATGACATTATGAAGACCACCTTTTTCTTTGATCTTGTATCGACTCTTAAGTGTCTGCTTAGCTCTTTCATTCGCATACTTCCATTTGCATTGGTGCCAACTCTTCTACTTATGTCTTTACGGAGCCTTTTAATGTCTCCTTCAATTCTTCTCTGCCAGAAAGGTTTCTTCTTTTCTTTTTTCTCTCTTGGTTTGACACCTAACCTTTCTCCAACTAAAAATGCTGCTGCTTTGATTAACCTGTGCATTTCTTCTATATCAGATGTGGGAACATACTTAAGGATCGAGTTCACTTTGATTGTTTCAGCTTCTACCTTTGCACGATCATGGTTTCGGAGGTTTTGTGTTTGTAGAGGCTAACCACTCTCAAATAATTCATTCAGCCGTCGCCAGAGAGTAAGATCTTCCTCAGATACTTCCTTATCTAACAGTTCAGATTGTGTGCCTTGTTCCTCCATTTCTGGTCGCTCCTCAAAAGTCTGACTGCTTTCAGGTTGTCCACCGCTCTCATGCGCGCTATCATGTTTTACCTGCTGGCCATCATATTCACTTTTCTGAATCTTTCGTTTGATTTCCTCTCTTTCTACTGGTGTAAACCATCCTTTATTCCTAATGGTCCGTACCTGACACATGAGATTATTCTCAGATATCTCGAACATTCCCGTTTCTTTCCACACTCTGAGCGTTCTTTCCCCGTGGTAGGCTGAGACACCAACCTGTCCTACCCCAGTGCCCTATTATATTGCATATATAATAGGGCCCACTCGTGTGGAAACATAGGCGTGGCAAACGAGATTACACCATAAGATGGTCACTGTTAAAACACGTTTCGCCTGGTAAAGGAAACTCCAGAAGGTTCAATCTCTGGCTAGAAGAAAAACTTTTTATAATGAAACGGCCGGGGGAAAACTTAATAAACAGACGCGCAGAACTTTTCACCCTAGTTTTAAATACCGCTAAAGATAAAATATGTATAATTGAGTAGACCATAGGTTTTGAGACAAATATAAGAAAAAATTGTAGGAGAAAAGCGATACGTTATAAAGGCTTCTGCAGTTCTTTGAAAAAATATTCAGAATGGTAAAATGTTTTAATATATCTATATGAGCAATTGGAGTAATTGGCAAAGAATGTAGGGATTTTTACGAGCTTTTAGATGAGCATGTGGAATTAGATTCATCACAAAAGAATTATCTAGCGAAAAAAAGTTAATCGGTGGCTGTACTGTATAAAGGCAACGTATTATCTATATTGTACAAGGGACAAGCAGTGGGACACACCAGAACTTTTATATTGGTAAATTTGTAATTGTTTAATTTATATTTAGTACTTGTAGCATGGTTATTTTAGGATTAACTCTTTTTCCTTATTTATTTTGTTACCTCTTGTGCCATAACACAACCAGGATGCCTATGTAAATGTAGTGACTGCTGGTTGCTAATATTTTCGTGTATATTTTTACAAGTAAAATCGAGTTTTCATTATTATTATGACTTACCATAAAAATATTAAATAATTAAAGAGATTTTATTAAACTATTAGAGAGAATAAAGTAAAATAAATTACTTCAACAGACATCATGAAACCACCAGGCATATTTGCTGAGATCACCCCGTACACGCTCGTTGATGTTTATGTATACTTACGTCAGCGATGAGTATGTGCGGTATGAAAAATTAGTTTGAGGGAAATTCTATCATAGTTGTTTTAAAACTAGAAAGAATAAGGAAATCATTGAGATGTGGTGGTAGAGAATTCCAAACTTTTGGGCCTTGAAAGAGTATCTTGAATTGTTTGAGATTGATACTATTATGAGGACGATAATTTTTTGCTGACCTTATGTTGTAATTATGTAGTTAGCTGCTACTTACAAATCGCTTGAGGAACGATTAGGTCCTAAAATAACACAGTAGTCCTATATTACGTGTATTTTAATTCCGGTCTAGTCCCAGACGAATGCGCCCTAATGCTGCAATCAATATCATGTTGAGAATTCAAATGTTGAGTTTACAAAATGTTGTTCGTCGGAATACGTTTCTTGCTATAATTTCCTGCAATTGATCATTTTCTGAATCTTTACCAAGTTGCCAATCAATTGCTAAGTGAGAGTAATTGATTTGACTCCAAGACTTATACGTTTCTGTACGTGTTTTCAATAGTTATTTTTCTGCTGACCATCGATTATGTTTTACTTAACGAATCGAAATTATGTACATTTGACTCCTTGAATGAGATCTGAAGACATTGGCCACACAATCGTGAGGTTTTGTATCTATTGAAAATGCTATTTGCACAGTTGCTTGTTCGGTTGAGCTAACTACCTGAGTGTACAAAGGAAAGGGAACTGTTCTAAAAGTTAAGGTAGTAAAAGTAACGTTTCGAGCGAAGGTTCGTTATCGCAGTGAAACGTAAAATGATACAACAACTATGTGGTGTTCGTATAGAAAGAAGTCATGTGACCCAAAAGTGACCAATAAGGTAGTAAAATCAATAATAAACTAAAGAATGAGAAGTAAATGATGGAACGTTATTTGATATTTATCTTTCTTAACTATTTTGCTTTTATATCATTGAGCTAACTACTATTACACGTGTGGTATGGAAGAATGATGTGTCAAAGAACTTTTATACTACCTGTTACAGAGTACTGTTCCGTGTTGTGAAAAATACATCCTCTAATACTCTCAGAAGCAAGATTTATTGGCTGACTATCAAAGTCATCTCTTATGGAGAGGAAGGCCTCTTATCACTCCCTGTTTATTCAGGAATCGCCCTGAAGGGACCTCCGAACTGCACAAGTAATTTATCGCGTGGTCCCTGCACACAATTGGTTGCACTACTGTATATTTATTCCCTTTTTTTCGTCTTTTGCAGGTTATCGCAGTTGGAACTGTAGTCCAAGTTACGAATCTTTCTAAGACGGTAAAAGGACTTAGTATTCACGTTCCAGATACACGATTCATTTTTAAAGCTGGCCAATGGTACGAGATGAAAGAATTTTATGTTGTGGTTTATCCGACCTAACTATACATGAATTTCAAAAAACATACTTCATCCAATTTGAAAAGTTGTAACTTAATTACTTACATAGAGGTACTTGGAGGGATTCTGTAGACTTTTCACAAGACATAAAAGAGAACTGTACTTCCATATTTATATGACTAAACCATTATGCTATGCCTTTTAAAAAACACTTGTTCAAATGTTTTATGAGGGAATTTTTTAGGATACCCTGTAAAACTAACCGACTGATTTGTTTCTATAAACCTTAGAAACTGAGATAGCCCTCAAGGAATTTAACACCATCACAGATGCCTTTCCGGGCATTTTCAAGCACATGGATGGATTTTTGAATTGCCTAATTTTAAAGCATACATATTTTTCATTTTAAGTTACTGTATCAATGTGGACAACAATTTAAAATAGTGATATCCTGTACACCTTAAATACCATATAGCATCTACACTTTATTTCAGTTTCATTTTTATGTTATCGAATTTAAAAGTCCTTAAATCGCTGTTGACTCCTTCTTATTAGACCCAAATTAATCTGCAGACAAAGGCGGAAAGTTGTTTTGGCGACCAGATTTTTAAAGACCTCGAAATTCGTAAAGTTTTCAAGAAACTTTGCCGTATATTCATAAGAGTAGTTCATTATAAACTACTGTTAGTAGTTTATTTCTGGCTCTTATCTTGTTTCAGCTTTTATTCCTTACATTTCGATAATGTTTAGGGTAGACTTCCAAATTCCGGGAGTTGAGATTGTTGGAGGATTTTCGATGTGTTCCAGTCCTGGAAAATTACAAAAACATCGACTCGTTGACTTAGCCGTAAAGAAAAGTAACCATCCACCGGCACATTGGATTCATACAAAGGTAACAGTTGACGTGGTAGCGGAATGCAAAAATACCTCATTGATTTGTAACTTGGCTTCTGCAACTTTTACCGAAAGACCAAACGCATAAATTTCTAATTATATATATAAGAACGTGGCTACTGAAAGAAATATAAATACTGGATACAACTACTAAATGATAAAGACTGGTATTGTGGCAAATTTTTAAATGAATACCGAAATTTCTTTTCAGTTGGTAATTTAACAGCAAAAATAATGTGATTTGCGTCCTTGCTATGCCTAAAAATTGCATGCTCTACATGGAGACTGGTTTCTTCTAACCGTATATATTAGTCTCTATTTCCCCATTCATTGCTGTCGCTTTTTCTCACTGTTTGAAGCCACTTTTGATCATGACTTTAGCTCCTTCCATGAAAGAACTTGTTCAGGCAGTCATATCGTGTACAATCAATTCCCATCCACTGAAGGATACCTCAGAGGTTTTAATCTCCATCTTACCTGCTTCTTTTATTAGCAGCTTTGGGTGTACCATGGCTTACTGCCATGTAGCAAGGTACTGAAAACACTCGCCTTGACAATTGATAGCTTAACTATGCTTGTGAAATTATGGAGGCAAGATTTCTAAAGCTGTATCAACTCTCTCGAGTCCTCTGTTGATTTCGATTTACATAACCACGAAAGGTTTTAGCCTCGGTAGTTAATGTTACCTAAAGAATAGTCAAAGTCAAATTAACTACTGTATAAACCAGATCATTAATATTATGTCAAATACCCTATCGACATACATATCCAAGGGTGTCCGAGTTGAATTTTGCGCCTATAAACGAGAGTCGGTTGTGAAATAAAGTACTGTAATATGACTTATACTGTAATATAACTACTACTGTAATGAATATCTAATGTTGTTAGAGATACTATTTGAATTCGTGAGTGTTGTTAACTTGGTTTCCCAGTCCCTTAAGCCATTATAGCAAAGAGTTCGGTTGCACCTAGATTTAATTCCTTGGTGCCGAAATCGGTCCCCAGGGACCAATGCGTAGTATTTTACTCCAGGCGACTTTACTGTGGCTAACACCAGACGATTATTACTCGTCAATGGAACAATAAAGGGTCAATTGCTGTTACAGTTATTTGCATGCTAAGCACCAGTATGTGCATGAGCTTTGTGTTATTATAGTCAAGTGAACGTTTATCAAGCTTGTTTCTTCAGAAAAATTATTTCTGAGCCTCATACAGGAATTGAACCCGCAACCTTCTAATGACCGGTGAGCTACTACTCTACAACTACTATTGAGCTGGAACTTAAGAATGGAGAAACTGACTTTTCGAGCGAAAATCCTTAAGCTCTGCCAGTTTCCCAACCCTTTTTATTATCTACAAGCCGTGCAATACTCCCGATGCAGCGCTCTCTTTAATACTGTTGAGCTACCAAGATTCAGTTGGTGAGCTGAGGTACAGGTTCGTCATATGTACAGCCTATATTAGATGAAGCCACGACATGATAATAATGTGAATGACCTGAATGTTAAACACAAATATGTGTACGTGGAAGCCTGGTGATTACAGACGACATGTGAACATTTGTCGAGCCCGTTTCGCAAAAAAACGATTTCTGAACACCCGTCGGTAATCGAACGCGCAGCCTTCAGCATAGTCAGCACAAATGTGCCAGAAATTCACATCCACATAGGTGTTGGTATACTCTCTAAGTCTCTAACAAGTAAGATTTATAACTACAACTGATATGTATAACTGTTCAAGGATGTATAATTGTTCTTCAATGTTCTTCACAGTTCACCTGTCAGTGTTTCGGTCAACCATATTTATTCCAACGTGGCTTTTGATGGATATTTGTTGCCTGGTCGATGCATTTAGCGATCGACAGCTTCGTGGCCTACGTTTTCAACTACTGTACAGTTATCAGTCCTTTGAAGTTTGCATGGTGATAATTTGGTAACTATGTTAAGCTTGTGGAACAACATGTTTTATTTTACCGCTTAAAATAAAAAGCGATAAAACAAAACGTGGTGTTTGACAAGCTTAACATAGTTGACTGTTTAGTTTCTGAAGAAATCGGTCGTTTTATTCCTTGGCTATGTTCACTCAATACCTTTAACTAACACGTTTCTTCCCGCAATATAAACCAACCCTTTGCCACCCCACGCGTAGTCCAATACCCTCTCCGAAAAGATTTTTCCTCTCCCCGTATCTCTACACCAATCCACGTTCTGTATACTTTTGACGAGCAGTCATTTAATATACATGATTGATTATTAGCCCTTGGGGCTAGAAAATGACGAACCTGTACCTTAGCTTAATATGGTAGCTCAATAGATAGAGCGACTCACCGGTCATCAGCAGATTGCTGGTTCGATTCCCGTGGAGGGTTCAGAATCTATTTTTCTGCAGAAACAAGCTTGACAAAGGTTAGCATGTTATTTGTGCAGTTATTAACCTTTTTACATTTCTTCATGACAAAATTTATTGTTTATTGTTCTGAATTATTAGTGTCAAGTTGGAAGCCAAGTTGCATTGAAGGTTGGAGGAGATTTTTTCCATGACCCATTCAGAGAAGTGTCAAAGGAGTTGCTGTTAGTAGCTGGTGGAGTCGGAATAAACCCTTTACATTCTATTATTAAGCAAATATTTGAGTTATCGCAAGAAAAGAGGCTTTGTGATGACGTGAGAGTTTTCCTTCTATACAGTGCATCAAGTTTCGATGAGCTCATTTTCAAGGTATCTTTGTGTTAAGTAGAATAACCGTTTAACCCATCTCATTAAGTAAAAAAAATCCCAGCTATTTTAACACCTTAGTATTACTTGATTCTAGTTAATTATGGTCTGACAAGTTTGGCATAATATGGATGGAAAATGTGTAAAGATTATTTATTTCGGTATTCTGATTCGTTTTTCCTTTTCTATTTCATGTTCTTTTTTGTGTTCCTGTTTTTTTGTTTTCCTTTCTGCTTATTTTCCTTTATTTTCCTTTTCATCTTCATTTTCTTTTTTCTCTTTTTCTTTTTCTTTTTCTTATTTTTTCTTTTTCCTTTTTTCTCTTCTTTATTTTTCTTATTTCGTATTCTCTTTCCGTACCTTTGTTTTTTCTTGTCTCTATCTGTTTGCTTGTCACTTTTTATTTTGTTATCTCTTTCTTTTTCCTATTCTCTTTCCTTCTCCTTATCTCTATCTTTTCCTTATCTTTGTCTCTCTCTTCGTCCCTATCTTTGTCTTCTACTTTTTTATATTTTTTTTTCCTTGTCTTTGTCTCTTTTTTCCCTTGTCTTTTCCCTTATTCCCTGTCTTTTTCCTTGTCTTTGTCGTTTTCTTGGGCTTTGTCCTTTTCTTTTTACTTCTTTTGTCCTTGTCGTCCTCCTCCTGCTGAAGTTAGCGAGAAAGTTTATGTAATTGCGGTTTTGGTTCTTCGGGTCAACTGACCTTCCACTGGGACACTTAGACAAGCATTTAATTGAAAAGAAGTGTGAAAAACTTATGTTGTCGTTTTTCATTTTCAATAGGACGACTTAAGTGTTATGTCGAGAGCGTATCCCAACATTAAATGTCAGTTCTTTGCAACCAAAGAGCGTACATCGGTTGCTCATGATAATTCATCTGGAAGTAAGTATCCCATTGTCAATTACATAAACAAAGACACGTATATGTATAAGACAAAACATAATCCGAAAATAAACATCTTGTGAATAACTCAAGATATGAGCTAAAAAACAAGACACAAGTGTAGCGATAATATTTCGACTTTATTGCAAAGCCTTTGTCAGATCAACTAATTACACTGAGTATATACGATCCTTAAGTAGTCGCAAAGAATAGGTTACATCATCTGATGATGATTTGCGACTACTTAAGGATCGTATGTACTCAGTGTACTCAGTGTAATTAGTTGATCTGACAAAGGCTTTGCAATAAAGTCGAAATATTATCGCTACACTTGTGTCTTGTTTTTTAGCTCATGTCTTGAGTTACACACAAGATGTTTATTTTCGGATTATGTTTTGTCTTATATTTTTTCAAATTGTCGGCTGGCAATGGATTACGTATATGTATACATCTGTATCTTTATGCGTATGTATTAGTGTGTATATATACATATATAGCGTATATATATGTGTTATACACTGTGTTATACACTGTGTGAAGCACCAAGTTGAAAGCTTGCACCAAAAACCACAATCCGGAGATCATTATAAACATAAACATACCTGGATTACAAATCTTCAACGCGCTTAAAAGAACATATCGAACGACCACCCTCATAACCGCCAGACAATGGGAAACCTGGGCTCACAAAGAAGCTTCCGCCTTAGAACAACTTTACTTCCTCTACTCATGCAAACGCCTCAACATACTACCCAACAGCATCAACTACAGACCACCAATCAAAAGCCAACTCGCGATACGAACTACTGCAGAAAACGGAAAAAGAATGCTCAACACCCTAATCACCGAAACTCACAACCGCCTAAGAAACTACCGACTTCAACTCAACACTACAGACGCCGACCAGTTAGATTTTATCGCAAACTTGAAACACACCTTAAAGACCACCAACATCGAAGAACACACAGCAAACAACATACGACATCAACTCGCCTCCCACTTACACCACCACAAGAAACCAATCGATATGACCAAACTAAACGGAAAACGTTGAACAACCTCAGAAATAATAACATAATTATCTTAGCAGCCGACAAAAGAAGAACGACCGTTGTAATGGACAGAACAGACTATATACGAGCAAACTCAACTCTACCTGCCGTCTCTCTACCTGGCTCACCCACGTACGAACTCTCAAAATACCTAACCAGCATCCTCCAACCCCTTGTGAAAACATCAACTCATTCCGTTACTAACGCCAACACATTTCTCCACCACATAAAAGATCTCAATATCGAACCCGACGAGACTATGATATCCTTCGACGTTGTCTCCCTATTCACATCCATCCCTATACCGACGGCCAAACGAATAACCGACCAGCTTCTAACAACAAACTCATCATGGACAGACAACACCCAACTAAGCAAAACCGACATCCTAGACTTACTAGACTTTTGTTTATCAGCTGAATTTCAATTTGAAGGAACATTTTACCGACAAACCTCTGGCACACCCATTTATATGTATATAAATTCTTTATTTAAAAACTACCAACGATTCGAGACACTTTCTCTTTCTCAAGGTGATCCTCTCATTGAAAGTCAGGCTTCATGTAAAATAAATTTTAAATTAGTGTACATAAATTTCCAAATATATACCAACATAATAAAACGTCTTAAAAATTTCTAACGTTCAAACCTTAAGAATCGAATAAATTAAGCTTGACTCATTCGTTCCACAGTTTTCTGAGCCCCTAAACTTTTCTGCGAGAATCAGTTCAATGAGCATGCGCAATTTCGATTTACACAAACAAAGCTACCACATGCCACACAACATCGGCCAACATAGTTTCAGACTAAAGTTTCAGATCAAAAATGTGTTAACCGTCAAAACTACTTTATATTAGGAAAACCTGTTAGTTTACTTTTTACTTTGGAAGATGAAGGTGGTCTATCTTTCGAAGTACTTACTTCCGTCGAATCACATAGTCAATTTACTCGTTCTATCTCCTCTTAAACCGCGGGCGGCAAAATTAAACAAATCTTTTTCTACTCTGATGGAGAGGTCACGGAACGACCTTTCGGGAAAATGTTTCAGTTTAAGAGCTTTAGAAATACATTCCCTGGGGGTAATGATGCCAAAACACTGGAAAAATATGCAATATTTTTCTCGGACAAAACAGTATATATTGATCTTTTCAAGCAGTCGCCGAAACAAAACTCCTCTTCACAAACTTCTTTCATTACAATGTATCAGGAAAAATCCTAGTTACGTCTAAATTGCAATACTTTTGAGGCAATATATTTTGTACAGAGCACTTATGCAACTTTGGTATGGCAATTAACTGTCAGGCCTCAAATTTTTTAAAAAAATGTTCTATCCCAGCTGAAGTAGATTTTGAATCAAGCAAATACATGAGTTCATTGTTCAGAAATTCTTGATTTCTGCGCAAGACTTTAAATCAGGTGTCAGAAGTTTTGTAATTTGGTTCGTGTGTGAGAGTAAGACAACGGACGAACTTCTAGTCATCGTATTCCGATTTCCTCTTGTCTTTTGTCACTCCTGTTTTATTTTTAGACATTTGATGAGGGTCTTTCGCAATCGACAAATCTACATGGCGAGACTCATGGTTACTTTGCGCATGTGAATTGTCCACTTTAAAGTATCTCACGCTTTTAACTCTTTCGATCCCGCCCAGGCGTCTCCTTTTGACGAGTAAAATCGTCTGACCTTGGCGGATTTAAAATGATAAGAGTCGCTTTCGACGGAAGAGTTACGTGATATGGCTTTAACTCTTTCCCGTCCGGACGTCTCTTTCTCCCTTCCTGAAGATTAAAATCTTCTGATGGAGTAGAATGATCTAACGTTAGCCAGGTTAAAATGATAAGATTATATTTATGTAAACAAAGGTTACTTCATGGTAAACCAATACTGTATAATGAGCGAATTTTGTGATACATCGCAATGAGTGAGTAAAAATTCGTACGAAGTATTTACCATGATGTACTTTATTAAATACATAAGTACTGAGGTTTTGAAGCTAATAACTGGAGAACAACCTGGGTTACAATGTTTAAACCTTATTACAATCACACACGGACTTTCATCAGCAATAGTGTGCATTGTTTGCGCTACAAATCTGTCTCCTTCATATATTTGCTCTTGTTAGAATTATTCATAATAAACCTCTTATTCAGTGTACTTTTCTTATACCGTTCTTTGGATAATTTACACAGTTCCCAAAATATTGAAATCCTTGGCATAGAAACGAGTTTGCCAAACTCAATGCTGTGGCGAAAAATCGTTAGCCAATGAGAATGTTAGTACGATTTTCATTCACCAGTTAAAATATCATACAGCGAATCAGAGATTTTCAATTTCAAACGCATTTTATTTTATTTTATTTTATTCATTTTATTTTTTTAACGCATTTTATTTGTGTTCTTAATCACGCTTGTCGTGCTTGTTGTGCTTGTGTTAAGTGCTTGTTGAGAAATTCTGGTTATTTACTCTCGTTCTCATCCAATATTAAGTGAAGTTACATTTTTTAGAGTCAGGATTATACGTAAAAGTATATTTTCATAGAAATTTACACACTCCATCACATGAAAGAGTGCCAGTACAGCATATCCCGAAAATGTAGGAATATAGTGTCATGGCGCCATATATAAGGAGCAACATATAAGCAACGTAAGGTTTGGAGACATGACAGAATAGCACAACCTGTGCACTGGGAACGGCGCAGGGAGCATAACCAGGATCAGGGAAAAGGAAAGGGTGCTTGAAAAAAACCAAATAAATATGTAGTGGGATTTCAAGATACAAACAATGTTTCACAGCACACAAGACCAGACATTGCAGTGTTGAGAAAGAAAATAAGAAATGTTTTTTCATTTACATCAGTTGTTCATTTGACACCTGGATTTGTAAAAAAAAAGCGTAAAAAATTGAGAACGAGGATTTCAGATATGCGGTCAAAAGAACGTGGCATTACCAGGATGTAACAGTCTTACCAATAATCATAGGTTATCTAGGCACCATCAATTGCGGATTTGACGAGCTGATCAGAAACTATCGATGAAGATGGAATTTGGATTGCTTCAGAAAGCTTGCTTACTATAAACAGCAACATATTGGGGAGGGTTCTGGACACTTTAGGTTCCAGGAAACAACTTGATATCCGGGGGGAAAGATCCAGCTAAAAAACAAGGCTGCGGAGCAGTAAAATAATAATAATGGTAATTTTAATAATAATAATAATAATAATAATAGTAATTGATTAATTTAATAATAAGATTGAAATTGGAAAGTTGTGGAGAACAAAGAAGGTTGAGGTCATACCAGTGGTAATAGGAGCACTTGGATCAGTCAGCAAGAGACTCGGAGATTGGATAGAGAAACTAGACCTGGGATTAAAGATACCACAGCTACAAAAGACATCCTTACTTGGTACAGGACACATTCTAAGAAAAGTATTACAATAAGGAAGCTAGGATGGGGCTTAGTCTACAGGCAGTAGACAGTCCTGTCCTGAGATAACCAGCGACAACATCTATGCTGTGCGCCAGTACAATAATAATAATAATAATTATTATTATAACACATAACATAATAATAATAATAATAATAATAATAATAATAATAATAATGATAATAATAATAATTAAGTAAGTGGCTAGTTTTTATATATCAGCACGGCCCTTTGAAAATCAGGCAACTGAAAGGCCATCGTGTGTAAATAATAATAATAATAATAATTGTGGCTTGTATGTAAAGAATAATGTAGCGCCATAGCTAGAGAAGGTAAAAAACGCACAGATAATAGAAACTGAAGGAGTAAAGGAAAAGCAGCATATAAAAGGAAGCAAGTGATTACCTGGAGAATGCAAGGTTGAAATAAAATGTATGGCCAAATGAGAGGAAAGGTAGGCTGACCAAACCTGCGAAACATTATCATAGAATGATAACGTCAAGATCTTGTGGGGTTTCAACGCTAGACGATTTTACTCGTCAAAGGGAGAACAGTCAGTCACCAAAGGGTTAAACATAAAACATAGGCTGCCTGATATTGCTGCGGCAAAGGAGGAGAAAAAATGCCTGATTATTGACATAGCCATCCCAGCAGATAAAATAGAGAAATGGAATAAAGGGGGAAAGGTTCAAAAGTATGATGAACTACGAAAAGAAGTAATGAAGAATTTGAATTTTCAGTTTGATACTATTAAAGTGTTAGGGAATTTGTGCTAATGAAACGGTGGAACGCCATGGACTCTCCATGGCGTTCCACAGTTTGTTCAGCAAAAGTTTCCAAAGACTTTAAGTAATAAAGATCTGGTCATAGAAGAAAGTAGAAGTAATACCGGTAATCACTGGTGTGAAACATTCAAAACGTCGACAAATTTTAGGAATGGTTAGAGTTAGAGGCAAGCTGAGACCACTCCCAGGGAACTGTCCTACTACTGAAAACGAGATTATCGAGGAAAACTCTCAAGCATTAAACTTAAAACCTCTTGTCATTGGTTGTGCCCAAGCTTTAAAGTAATATTTATCAGCAGGACCATTACAGCTGCGAAACAAGAAAATAATAATAGAAATAACAATATTAAAAATTATATTTATGATAATAATAACAATAATATAATATTAATAGTAACAATAATGGTGAATTTATTGACGCATTCGATCGCAATACACTAAATTTCAATTTGTTTATATATACGGTATTTCATGTGATTGAATGAAAATTGGTAATATACCTTGCATATATGCTTTACTTCATCAACAGTTTTACCTGTCTAAATACAGAATTCAGGATTATAGTCTCAGCAACGGTCTTTGTAGTTGAGTTAGCAGGGAACTGTACTAGATTAGCAGGGTCACGAGCTCAATTGCCAGGATGTCCCAGTTGGATGATTCTTAATTTGGAAAATTTGTTTTCGTTATATTCTCCAATTAACGTGACCGAGTATAAATACTTGATCTCCCATAAATATACTACTCACTTCATCTGTATTACCATCTCTAAAAAGATTGAACTTGAAAGACAATGTTGGTTTCTTTCGCTTAATTTCCTTCGGTTTTCCAGCAACTTTTAGTGCTGCGTATAATCTCTAGCATCATTTTCTCAGCGCCGGCGGAACCCTTTTGCAAGTGGGGCGGCTATAAGAAGCACATGAAAGAAAACGAGTCGAAAAATATTTTGTGTGTGAAATTACTCTGTACATAGAGAGGTTCATCATTACACATGTGAAATTTCAGCCTCATATGATAACCCAAAGTGGGTTAGGGAAAATCTTTAACGAACGCCCCTCATAGCAACATCAAGTGGTTCAGTCGTCCTTGTTTCATCGTTGACCTGAGGAAAGACTTTGTTCTTCGTAAAGCACTAAAGCACCTCTCACTTCCAGCATTAGCAGCGGGCATCACGAGCAATAATCTCACCAACTTACTGACCTGAGATTGCAGCTGGAATTGAACATCACAGCACTTCTGAAAGTAGCGGGCGATTTTACGTACGGTAACTTTGCCATCAGCTTGGAAATCGTGTGAGAAAATCTCCAGTTGCGTTGGAAGAAGAAGCGCATCGAAATCAGAGCCATAACAGGAGAGCACAGAACGCAGTTTGTCGTCGTATGGTTCTGCAGCCTTCAAGAGAAGCTCTTGCACATTTCGAAAAGTATTGTAGCCAGCCTGGTCAAAATGATCCTCGATGCAGGATACGATGAGGTCGAGCGCTTCAAAGTAGATGCTTCGGTAGTGTCCCTCTACTGAGTCAGGGGACGTAGGCTCACAACCGTCATCCTGGCGGCGGAGGATTTTGCGACGCCGAGGTAGCGAGGGCTTTTCAACGTGGACGTCTTCAGCAGCGGAATTGGTCTTCTGCCAAAACGAGTAGAAACTGGTTCATTTCGTATGGACGCCAGCGTGGCTACCGTCATCTACATCAACTTCTGCCCTTCTGCGGCGGACACATCTGTTCCTTAGACAGCCTTGCTCAGATTATCAGTGTGCTTCAAAATGAGCAAACTCAAAGAAACACCAAAGAAAAAAACGAATTTTGTCGTCTGAGCAGCAACCTCTTGAATTCTTACCTTCATTTCCGTGTCTTTGACGCATTCTAAAGATTTGTCCCAAAGTTTCAGGAACACTGCGAAGTTGTCAAGGATGCTTTTCAAAGCTCCAGCACAGACATTCCATCTGGTCGGGCAAAGAACACGGATACCGGGAGTATCACTTGCCATTTCTTCCTTTAATCGCTTGAAAATGGCATCACGTGCCGGTGACTTCTTGATCAACTTGGTTATCTCATGTGTCGTGTCCAGTGCTTCGCGCATAAGTCTGCATCGTTTGATCGTATCACCACAGACCAAGTTTAGCTAGTGTCTATAACAATGGGTGAAAACAGCTCTTGGCTCGTCTCTTTGCAATCTCGTTGCCACACCGGAATTCTTGCCAGACATGGTGGCAGCACCGTCGTAGCACTGTCCCCGCACCTTTGACACGGCAAGATTCAATCGCTTGAAAACGTCGGTGATGACACCGTAAATCATCTCGGCCCCAGTTGATGCCACTTCGTACAAGCCAACTAACTCTTCAGCAACTTCAAACTTCTCACGGACCCATCGGAGTAAGATGACCACTCGCTCAACGTTGGAGGTGTCTGTTGTTTCGTCGACCATCACGGTGAAGAATGGCGCATTTTGAATACTTGCTGCGATGTCACGCAAAACTTGCAAGGCCATGACATTTATCATTTCGTTCTGCATGTCATGCGAACTGTATTTGTTTGCCTTCTTCTTAATCCAATCAGTGAGGCTAGAGTTATCTTCTAATCTAAGGTGAATTGGTCTTACAAAATCTGAATCAGACTCGTCTCCGTCGCCGCGAAATGCAAGGCCTTGCCTGCAAAGAAAACGCGCATTCGAACAACAACTTAAGAAACACTTTCCTTCGATCTTCACGCTCCTTTGTAAGTTAATACGATAACATTTCACTAACATCTTTAGTAGTTGCGAGAATCGTGTTCCAGTTACAGAAGCCAGTAGAAATAAATGTTGGTTCAAGGCATCGATCTGGTACAAGGTGGTTGTTTTCGTACGCAACGATACATGTAAAACGAAACGCGAGATTTTTCTCTTCACTGTAGTGAAGCTATTGCCATCTGTCAAATCACTGCGGCTGAAACGAGAGCTTCACAACTGACGTTTTGCCAAAATCACGCTTGGGAAACTTGAAGGAACGTGGCTGGTGCGCTTTATTGCCTATTACTGGAGTTGGAAGCTTTTTATGGCCGTCACTAGTTGAAGCCATCACGTTGTGAACGCATCTACTGAGTACTGACAAAAAGGCCCCAAGCAAAAACGTTGTAGTTTCGAATTTCAGCGCAATGCATTTTTGAATAAATTAGCAATCGTGGGAGGTTGCGAGGTTTCAAATTACTAAAATTAGCAACATTATATCGCGTTTCAAACAATCACGCCGATTTCGCTGTTAACTTCCGTAACTAAAGAATGAGCGGTAGCACCTTAACAATTAGTGAGCTCAAATAAAGTAAAACATTGGCAATGTTGTATTATTTGTAAAAATGCTTATGTCAGCATAAAATTGGCTGAAAAAGTGGAGCGGCCATGGCCGCCCCAGCCGCCCCTGTTCCGCCGGCCCGGTTTTCTTCCAACGACAACTTTTGGGTAACAAGTGAGCTTAGCAGAGACACAAAAAAACACAACCTAACTCTTACGTTCAAATCTTTCGACTGGTTGAATTTAGCTATGCTAAAAATACTGTAGACATGTTCTGATCATGTAAATGCTTGGTACTCTTTTGTTTTCACCTCTGTTTATTTCACTGATGCCCACAAACAGAACAGCGGTTATCTTCAATTTACTGCCGCCCACGAATTTCCATCTAAGAGAGCTGTTAGAGTGACAAAGAATTTTGTTAACAGCTCTTCGAACCTCTTTTGTTCTTGAAATATATACATTGGAATAGATTCTTTCGCATATATCTATAACATTAGACCGACGGAGGATTTTGACGTGTTAGAAAATAATATATATCTTTCAGATAATTTATCCAATTCACTAAAACTTTACACATAAATATACATCACGCCACTACACGTCATTAAACCAAAACTATCCTACGCCATGGTAACATATGAGTACCTAGATCCTTCTCCTATAAAAATCAAACTGTATATTTCCCGCCGTACTAAAACAAGGTAGTTTGCTTTAGCTCTCTTTTGGCATGCAAAGTTTGAACTAAAATATACCTCACTTGATTGAAATGAACATGGACTGGCCAGAAACAAGCATTTATTTCTTTTACAAAATTATTTTCACGAAATGACGTTCAGTTTGATGAACTGAGTAACCTTCAAAGTTTCAAGGTATTTTCTTACATAATCTAAAGATATGCATCATGTCAGTGACGTCAGTGATATATCAAGCAAATCCGAATAGATCAATAGATGTGGAACAGCTATTAACACCATACATTACCATTCCACCTGTTCTTTCAAATAAAACAAACCTAATTTCAATACATATGCACTAAACCAAAAAATTAGAATGAAATCGTTTGTTAACGAGGTAGAATTTTATTTACTACAAAGCGTTGATGATTACGCTGCTCTTCCGTAAGCTATTGTTTGTAAAGAACGTGATAATTTAGGGAATTCGAACCAGTCCAACCTCGACTGACCGTCAGTTTCAGTCTCGTAAGCTGTCACACGACCGCTTGGGGAACTGAATCTGATGGTCTAAAAAGTCACAAAAGTGCACCCATTTTTTTAGCTTTACTTTTGTGACAGTTACTATTACAGTAGTAATGGTATGCAGGAGTCCATTCTAGTCCATTACTTGACACCTTTAAAAGACAATGTCGTGACAGCTCGATCCGGGTCTTTCCATTGACTACAACAGAAAACTCGAAGAGGCTTGGCTGTTGGTAGCCTGCACGAGTTGTCATTGGCTGAAGGTTTACACTAACCAATCATAGTTTGTGTTGGTTACCCAGGTTTCTTAGCAACAAGTCCAGAACTACTGGACTGACCTCAGATTTACGATCCGTAAAAGAGTTGGCAGGGTCAAAAAATATACTACACCTCTTTTGTTACGTTTGTCCATTACACATAGAAAAAACCCACAAGAAAAGTGAGACGAATGTAATTGAAAATTAAAAATAACTGGAAAGAACAAAACAGACGAATTCTCCAATGCTGTAGTGTTAGTTCTTCCGCTTCTCGTCAATCAATTCAACGGTGGGCGTTCCAAGTGGTAATTTCAGTAAACTTGCTTCATTTTGAAGAATATTTTCGGCTTCCGCTGTATAAATGTGATAAGAATAAAGCTTTTTATCAAGCAGTTATCATTTGTTCCGAAAAGTAAATCATCTTCAACAATTTTCTATTTTTAGATCTCCGATAACAAACGGGGAATTTAGCTTTAGGATTTAGGATTAGAATACTAGGCCAGAAATAAAAAAGGTCCAATTAATTGATGTTACACCACAGACACACAGTGCAACATTGTACGCTGTATGGAGTGTAATCCTAAATTGTGTACACAAGAAGAATGTTTAAAGCCAACGAGGAACATATAGGATTAGATCTAGGGTAAGCATTAAAGAGAAATTTAGGTTAGAATATGGTTAGGGTTCCACTAACCTAACGCTACATTGACTTCTTTTCATCAGATTTTGCGAATTTAAAATATTTTCATCGTGTATTCACCATTCAGGATCTGATGCAATATTGCTTTCAATTGCTTCCAACGATGCCCTTTGCGTCCGCGCTTTCGGTAATTGCTACAACACTGCATGCAATGTTGCATCGTGTGCCCCTGTCTTTTTAGAGTACCAAACTGCCACTCCACTGCACTACTTATAGTCACATGGGCAATATTTCATTGCTATTTTCATGGTAATATTTTGAAAAAATCTATGAAAGCGTCGTCTTTTGTCTGGGTATAGATTTGGTTAAGGTGGTTGTCGAACCCCAATAGTTTTCCTGCTTTTAAATTCTCCTTCAAAACCTAAACGATATGTACTAACTTTTGGGTCCAAGGCTTCATATGGGAAATCAAACAATGACATAATTTCACAGAACCCCTTTCCCACCTAAACCTAACAGATACGTGTACCAACGCAGGGCCAACATTTTGAACAAGAAATCAGACGATGGCACAGCATGCTTAAAAATGAAGATCATATCCAAGCATAGTATTTTAATAATATTCCAGATAGTATTTTTAAATACTATCCTGGTATTGAATTTTCGTTTAAAGCTACTTTTTCGCCTGGTCAATCGTTTGCCAAATAATGGAATAATTTTCACAGAACGCCTTTCCGGGTAAGAGAAACAATTTTGGGGATGTTGCCGTTCTTCCAGAAGAATAAATTTCTGAACTATTTTCTAAACCTATTCACCAATCCACTGACAGCAGAGCATGGAATTACACAGGAACAACTACCAGGCCTGTAGCACCACAACTAATCTTTCAATTTTTATGCTCCAAGTTTATAACTTAAAAAATAATTTATCAGGGTTCGAAATTAACTTTTGAAGTAGCTTGCCCATTGGACAACCATTTTTTCACATCTAGGCGTCCAAGGTGAAATCTAGTCGCCAAACAAAATTTCGAAGCCGTAAGTTTTGTTGAGGTTCGGAGTGTTCTGCCATTTTTCTTGTTTGTGCTGGCTGAAACTTCTTTTTCTGAGTTTTTTGATTTTACTTTTCATTTCCTTTGACCCTCTTTGGTTTTGTCAGTCGTGCTAAAATAGCAAAACAGACTGTTCCACTTCGCTGAATCCGCCATGATTTTAAGAAGCACATGGCATATACATCCGGAAATTTTCTTAGAGTATGGATGTTATTGCACAGCGGTAAAACGCAAAACCAGATGGAGGAGAATTCAAACGTTGATGTACGAATCATAAACAAATGGACTGATAATTACACGGTACCATTTTTTCGAGCAGAAGTCTCAGAAAAATTATAATTTTGGGGTCTTTAACAACTGTTCATATCTTCATGAAGCTGGCAGCTTGAATTATGGTCGTCAAATCGGCAACCATGTTCTGCGATTTGGTCGTCAGTGTCAAATTCTGGTCGTCTCTGCCGACTGGACGCCTGTTAATTTCGAACCCTGTTTATCCTAACATGCAACATTTTACTTATTGCTACATGACTCTTGAACCTTTGAAAGTAGTGAACTGCGAGACTTTTGAACACGTTCAGAACAGGTTGTGAACTTTGTCTGAGTATTAAAAGATTAATGCCACTCGAACACCTTTCAAAATTACAAAAAGTTACTCAAGCAATACAGCTAATTCTCAGTGCAAGGTTCGGGGCGTCGTGGATCAGGTTTTCGAACCTGTAAAACTAATTGAGTAGAAATGTCCCACATCCCAGCGTATAAACGGAGCTATCTATGCTTTCAACGTCGAATTGTAACCATAGCCGCAGACTACAAGTGTGCGCAGTGCAATCCGCCAGATAGTACAACTGCGTGGATAAAATTTTAGTTCGGTTGTTCAAAGCAGAAAGGTCCTTCCTACAGCCGGCTCTAGCTAATCTGGAAATGCAATCTGAACCCCAATCCGGAAAACTACTTAGAGTCTCTTTCGACCGACATCTCAAATGGGATCACCAGATGACTAGCATTTGCACAATAATTAATTCCAGGTTGAATTTATTAAAACGAATCCGAAAAGCTCTACTTCACAGCTCTCGAGTTAAATTTTAATACGCTTAAATATGCCCGACTTGATGTACTGTTCTACTATTCGGGGTGATGCTTGAAATAAACTATAAGATGTTGAATTTAAATTAAAAAAGAGGTACAACATTTATAATTAACCAAAAGTTATTGTTTCGTCAGTAAAAATTGATCCCTATCAACAGCCTTATTAAACCAAGAAAATTCTCAAGGTATCCAATGCATTACGCATCTCAATAACAGTCGAAGTTCGTGACCTATTTACTTTTTGTCGTGATTTTCGGGAAACAAAGACCAGATCACATTTTACTAATTAGATGCTTTCTTTAATCAAATCTGATCTGTCTAAATCAAAATTGTCAAGCAGCAGGGTAATGATATTTAACTCGTTTCCTGCTGAATTAAAGATAATTATCAACTTTTCATCCTCTTCTTTTAAATTCAAGCTCAAAAAAATTTTTTCCTCCTGCAAAATTATAAAATTTATCATCTTAAATAAGTTACACGGTTACAGTTTTTGTAAATTATTACTTGAATGTAAATCTTAGTAGTATATTCCCATTAGAAAAAGTTATATTAACTATATTTTTCTCCTTTTGTATGTATAAACTGTATTTGTATTATTAATATCTACCACCCTTTCCTTACACCAGCAAGGACCACTTGGAACAACACTGATATAGTAAAAGTGTATAAGTTTACCCATGGTAAATAAATAAGAATTATCATTATTTCGTATTTTTGTTCATGCTAACATTTGGCCTGATTACGGTTCGCCACTCAATGACTTATGACTTAGTACTTAGACTTATAACAACGAAGTATTTCTCGAGAATTATGCAATTTCTATTTTCAGGTTCTCACAAACCTTGTACTCGAGCTATTTTGGTTCCGTATGCAAAATCTGCTTGATAACCGACAATAAATGTCAACGGTATTATTGGGCCAAGAATAGCTGGCTTCTTAGTTTTACCATACCTAAACAGCGTAAAAAAGTACGTTGCAATGTCTCCAGTAATAACCAAAAGTAAATAATGCAATTTTTAACACGACAAATAAATATGTATATGTATATGTATATGTATATGTATATACATATACATATATAAGTTTATATATATATATGTATATAAAGCAAAAATAAAAGTGTATCGCACAGGAAACACAGTTGACAATTGGTTTGAGAGTGCTCGATACCATGTA
>JBAHVQ010132658.1:0-24228 GCA_036872915.1 Nanipora kamurai | reverse complement strand
CCTGATGATGACCAAAGCCTTCACTTTACTAAAGCCTAAAAGATTGACTTGAAAAAACGATTGACTAAAAGAAAAAATTGGCTAAAAGATTGACTAAAGCCTAGTCGAAACGTCGAATAAATTAAGTTATCGATTTTCGGAGTTACCGTTGTTGTGTATTTTACAACCCTTAGGTTGGGACACATATTTCTCCGATTTTCTCAGGTTTCTAGGATTGGTACATGTGTACCTTGATTGGTCAAACTTTACTATAAAGGAGATCACCATTAACCTCAAGTCAACTTTTTAACTTATACACATAAATGCCTGGTAATATTGGGTTTAACGGGAAGGCAAAACTTTATTTTTAAGTGGTTTTCTGATGAAAAATCCACATTTCACTTTTTAAATAATTTGAATGTAGGTTGAAATGAAGATAAACTGTTTGCGCGAAATGTCTCCCACTGAAGATAAGAAAGCGAAGGGGATTAATCTGGAAATGTTAGTTGCTTCAAGAAATTTATCAACGGTGAGAATTGATTCTTCTCCAAAGAAGGAAATTCGCTATACAAAGTCTAATTCGATCGAACTGAGCAGGAAAGCACTCCTACTTCTTCGTTTCCTAAACACTACCCAATTCATAACTCTGATTCAACTATCAAATGAGGTTTCACCGAACCCAGCACCTCAATCTGGAAATATATCTGTGCCTAAAGGTCTTAGAATTCACCATCTGAATATCTGTAGTTTGTGAAATAAAATGGATGAAATACGCTTCTACTGCTGTGTTCACAAACCGCATATCCTTGCGTTAAATGAAACGTGGTTAGATGAATCTTTTAGCAATCAAGAAGTATCAATTCATAGATATAATGTTATACGAAAGGACAGAGATCGATATGGAGATGGAATTGCGATCTATATAGACGAAAACTTGGAATATGAACTTGTCCAAATTGACCAAATGAATGTCTTGTTATCTTCGACAACAACGACAATTGAAGTATTATTGATTAAGGTTAAACCTGGTAACAGTGCTAAATTGTTAGTTGGATCGTTATATAGATCTTCTGGCCCTGACGAGAGTTTGTTTATAAGAAGTCTAGATATCATATTGTCATCGTTATCGCATGATGGTTTGGAGCACATTTTATTGGGAGATTTCAACTTTGATGTAAATGCTCGAGTTAAAACGTCGACAACAAAGCGTTCCTCAGCACAATGCGGTTTCATGACTTATGCCAGATAATTTGTGATTTCACCCGGATTACGAGTCATTCGAGATCGTTGATTGATCTTTTCTTTACAACAAATCCGTAGCATTATATATCTGGAGTAATTCAGGTTGATTTTTCAGATCATAGTGCTATTTATGGAGTTCGAAACTTCGCCGACTACCAGCACCATCTCTAAGATATATCGAAAGACGAAATTATAAGTCATTTGACATAAATTTATTCAAGAATGACCTATACCATGTCCCTTGGGAAGTCTTAGAACTTGAGAGCGACGTAAATGCAGCTTGGAATTTGTTCAAAGACTTATTCATGGTAATTTCTGACAAGCATGCCCCCGCTACCAAACGTCGCTTGCGTGGCAAATCTCTCCCGTGGATTACTCCTTGTATTAAAGAGATAACGAGGCAACGAGAGTATCAACATCGCATGGCAATAAAAACTAATAAGGAAATCTTTTGAAGTGCATATAGGAAACTTCGTAATACAGTTACAGTAAAACTCAGGAAGGAAAGGGATAATTACAAGACCAGCGGGAAATGTGGAAGACCCTCAAAGACATTTTACCGAATGCCAAAAAAGCCCATGGCTCTGCTTCAACTGTCGCTGGCTTAACTGCAGAAAAATTCAATTCGTTTTTCACCAATGTAGTTTTAAAGCTTAAAAATTTATTTTTTTATAGAGATTCCGGATTACCTGTTGTCTTGGATCCTAGAACTTGCAACGCATTTCAACTTGTCGAAATAACAAGCGATTTTGTAGCTAGAGAGTTGTCTAACCTAAAAATGAATAAAACTACTGGTCTAGATAATTTTTGGCAAGGCTTTTAAAAGATGCTGGTACAAATATTACAAAACCTATTGCCTATATCATAAATTTATCTTTTAAATCTGGAAAAATTCCATCAGACTGGAAATCCGCTAAGGTAATGCCTATATTTTAGGGAGGAAAAAAGAATGATGAAGATAAGTACTGGCCTATATCCATTTTACATATAGTTTCAAAAATTATGGAACGTGCTGTACAAATTCAGCTACCGCAGCATTTGACTGAAAACCAAGTACTATCTACTCATCAATCTGGGTTCAGCCTATTTTAGTGACTGTATACTAAAAAACATGAATGAAAAACTGATTACTGGAACTATTTTCATAGATCTATAGAAGGCGTTCGATTTTGTAAACCATGAATGCCTGATACATAAACTAGGTCATTATGGTATCAAAGATTAGAGCCTCTCCTGGTTCCGCGAATACTTAACCACAAGAACTCAACGAACACGGTACGGGAATGAATTATCAAATAGCCTGCCAATAACATGCGGAGTGCCTCAGGGATCAATTCTTGGCCCGCTGTTGTTTGTAATTTATATAAATGATCTGCCAAAATGCCTGACTCAATGCTCCATAATGATGTAAGCAGATGATACAGTAATCTACCTTGGTGGAAAATCTTCTTTGGAAGTTGCTAACATACTACCACAAGATTTTGATAATATAGCGCAGTGGATGTCTCGTAATAGACTGATTGTTAATCTATCAAAATCAAAGTGTATGGCATTTGGCACAAGACAAAAATTTAGTGACACGAATGATTTTAATATTTCCTTGCACGGTGAATTATTGGAGCATGTTAAACATTTTAAGTATTTGGGTGTCACCTTTGATGAATGTGTGAACTGGAAAGAACATGTGGAGAGTGTCTGCAAGAAAGCAAATAATCGATTGAGAATGCTGGCTAGAATAAGGTCTTGCCTTTCACCGAGTGCTTCTAAATGTATTTATAATACTTTAATTCAACCGTTATTGGACTATGCAGACACAACCTTGGGTTCTCTGTGCGCTGACTGTGCCGAAGATCTTCAACGAGTGCAAAATAAAGGAGCTCGATTAATAACACAAAATTCATCATCTAGTAACGCCATATCACAACTGAAATGGATCACTTTAGAAACAAGGAGAATTATGCACCAACGTATATTGGTATACAAATGTCTACATGATATGGTTCCTGACTATCTTCTTCAGTACTTTGTATTAAATAGTTTAATCCATAGGCGTCCTACAAGACAATCTAACAACATTTATCTTCCTAAACCTAATATTGAAATTTTTAAGAAATCTGATAAATATTAAGCTGCTAGTCATTTTAATTCTTTACCAATGGAGATAAAAAAATCTTTGTCACTGAATAGTTTTGAAATTCAAGTACGAAATTACTTTTTAGCTTTGGTGAATTGAACATTTTCATCTTCTATTTAATTTAATTGTGTATTTTAGTAATGTAATTAGTTAATGACGTAGGGCCCCTCTGAATACCAGCCTTCGCTGAATGGGCTACCCTACTGAAATAGACGTCATTTATGTAATTTAGAGTTTCAGCCATTAACCCAGTCGTACATATCTGTACAATTTAATCTATGCAAATTGTGGGTAATATCATTTTTATTTTAATATTAGAGTAAAGAGACATGAATGACGTACTTTTCGAAAAAAGCTTGGTTGCTTTATAGAACTTGTGAAAAGTTTTTAGCGGTTTAAGACCAAAGACTCTTGTCTCAGTTCACACCATCATGTTTTACCTCCGTTTGCAATTATCCCTTGGTGCTAGTTCTTATTGTGTGATGGAATCCAGCAATTATCTCTGATAATAGTTAGCAGCTCCTGTTAGTATAAAATCAATAATTTTAAGCTTTCGGCCACCCTTTTCCAAGTTGTGTCGTAGTTTCTTGAATATGAAAAACGTTCAGATTGTTTGAAATTAATCGAGGCTCGAATTTTTCCTTTAACTGCGATTCGTTAATTAATAAACTTTTCGCCCTTTACAGGTAGAATATTTGTTCAACATTACGTAAATTTATTTTCTTGCACCATCCGACGGCCTCCAAGCTTGGCCTTGTAAGTCAGATGGTTGAGCGTCGGACTAGTAAAGATTTAACGAGATTTAACGGTAAAAATAGAGGTAAACACTTTATTTCATTTATGTTTTGACATTGTTGTTGATAGAATAATTATACTTTTTAAAAAAAGTACTAAGTCACGGCTAGTGTTTTCCAGGACTTTTTGCGAAATTTCTGATGTAGTACGAACAATTTAACAACCACACGATTAGTCAAAGCATCCACAAAACGGTAGTCATACGAGCGCTTTGCATAACTATTTTCCTTTGGCGCAACTAGTATCATTTTTTTGCACCATGCTTTTTGTGGAGTTTTTGAAGAATGTCTTCGATTTTACACCGTCAAAGGTTTATCATCGGGCTACGCTTCCTTGGCTTTGCTCTGGATAGGAAGATGCGCTAATAAATGGTATACGTCATCGTTAAATATTTAATCATGTCATAATTATAATTTTAATTATGATGCTAACTGTTAATACCATAATTTCATTGGCTTTAAAGGAGTTGGCAAGTGATCTAAAATTGAAAAGATGAAATGAAAATGAATTAGTCCACACATTTGTCCTTTCTGCTATCTGCTTCCAACAAGATTCACTAGTAGACAAAAGCGGAGAGAAATAGATAAGATAAGATAACTTTATTTAGGCAGGGTAGCCCATTCAGCAGCAAGGTTGGTATCCAGAAGGGATCTGTATCCGACGTGTTTATAAACTAGATAAGTAAAGAACTATTGTGTCAAGAATTAGGAGTTTGCAATGAAGAGAGCTCCGTTCGTACGTTATACAATAATTGAAAATTCATAAAAAATATCTCTATGTCCTAGAGAAACTAAAGAATTCAATTTATGAGCCCAAAACTCCTTTCGTTTTGTTGGCTTCTGAATGCAACTATACCTCCCTCTTAAAAAAAATGTTAATGCAACTGTATTACCCATAATCCTCTCTGTCCCTTACTATATCTAATGATAATGTTCTTATGATTATTAAAAAACTTTTTGGAAGACGTTACAGGAATTTTTACGATAAACGTTATAACTTCCTGCTGGCAATCAAACAAATCAAGTATTTAGGATCGTAATCAAAAGAGAAATTAATAAGATGCGATTTCAGAGGAGATGAATTACAAGAACGTCTAAGAGATAGATTTGTTTGTGGATTATTGTCGGATCGTATCAGAACAAAGTTGTTGGCGCAGAATTATAGCTTCCAAAAAGCTTTAGGAGTAGCGTTGGTGGACGAAGCGGCAGAGAAGAATGTTCAGCATATCAACCATGGTCCGAAGCAGGATGAGCAGTTGGTAAATAAAATAAATTCGAGGAGAGGACCAAGAGACAGACGAACGCAGAGCGGCAGACAGGATCGGGGACAGAAGAAGTGTGAGAGATGTGGCCTGAGCAATCACAAGTCGAATGAGTGTAGACATAAGAAGGCGGGATGTTATAAATGCACTGAAATTGGTCATTTGCAGTCACAGTGTAGGAACAGTGGCAGAACAGTGACGCCGGAAGTTCAACCAGAAGTCAACGCAACCTAAATCAAATGATGTGACAAGTGAGTTACGTAACTGACCCACAACGATGAGGATTATGAGACAGTGAGCGAACAAGGAGGCGGTTCCGACGAGAATATTTTCCAAGCCATATTTGTAGTAGAGAGCGGAACATTGAAGACTAAAATCAACAACGAGCCTTCACAGTCAAGGCCACGTAGCCAAAGATCCACGTCGACGATCAAGGTATCACTAATTGTTGAAGGCATAGAGAATGGAACTGGATACGGGGGCAGCTGTATCGATAATGAATGTTAATGACTAGGAGAAGTACTTCAAACACATATCGTTTGGGAAAACATCAAAAAGTTCAGGGGGTATTCAGGTATTCCCTTAAAGATTGCAGGTGAAATTGTGGTGGATGTGAATTATCGTACATGCGGACAAATATGCACCACCTTTAATGGGTAGATCGTGGTTGAAGGAGATCAAATTGAACTGCCAACGATAATTGGTCAGGGACAATATTATGTGAGACCAGCCCCTACTAATGAGCTGAAAGAGAAATATGCGGACATATTCCAACCAGGAATAGCTACGATACAAGGAGCGAAGGCGAGTTTGTACGTAAAGGAAAATGTAGTGCCGGTTTTTATGAAGGCACGCCCACTACCCTTCTCCTTAAGACCTGCAATTAAGAAAGAACTGGACAGAATGCAAAAAAAGGAATTATAGTGCCTGCGGATTTCAGTGATTGGGATACACCGTTGGTCGTTATACCCGAAGTCGACGGTACAGTGCACCTTTGTGGAAACTATAAGTGTACTGTAAATCAAGCCATTCATACTGATCAGTACCCCATACCGACACCGGAAGAGCTGCAGACCAAGATGGCAGGAGGTAATAAGTTTTCCAAGTTTGTAAGTTACAGATGTTACTGGATGAAGAATCACAGAACTTAGTCACGATAAACGCACAGAAGGGGTTATTTCGTTATACACGTTTACTTTTTTGTATATCGTCCAGTCACGCGATTTGGCAGAGGTTCATCGATCAAGTATTGGCAGATCTAGAGTTTACCCGTGGTATAATGGATGATGCACGAGTACGATGATGCGTGACAAAGGGTGCAGTCAGTTGGACAAGGAAACATTAGCAGCAATGTTCGGACTTAAACGATTTCGTAGTTATTTGTATGGGCGACACTTCAGGATTTTGATTGATCATAAGCCTTTGGAAAGAATTCTGGGTCCCAAAACAGCAGTTCCAACGTTAGCAGTACAACGATTGCAGAGATGGGCTATAGTATTATCAGCATTCAGTTACGACTTAAAGTTTATACCGTCCAAAGAAAATGCAATGGCAGACGCACTTTCCAGGTTACCACTCATGAGTACGGGTTCAACTTCAGAGGATGGCGCTATTATCAATGTAGAGGAGAAGATGTCAGAAGGGCTTCCCATCACGAGTACCGAAATTCGAAGTGCTAGCCGAATAGACCCAATTTTGTCCAGAGTACTAGAATACACACGGTCTGGATGGTCTACGGAGGTTCACGACCTGCGTCTCAAGCCTTATTTTCACCTCAGACTGGAGCTGTCGATAGAACAGGATTATGTTCTGTGGGGATTCCGCGTAATCATACCTAGTAAGCATCGACAAGCCCTTTTAGACGAATTTCATTTAGCACACCCCGGAATTGTTCGAATGAAAGAGATTGCGCGTAGCTACATATGGTGGACAACGGTCGACGAGGACATTGAATATACTGTCAGACACTGTCAGAGCCGCCAACAAACGAAAAATACGCCGACAATCGCGCCACTGATGTCTTGGTTATGGCCGAATGCACCTTGGCGTAGGATACACGTGGATTTTGCAGAGAAAGATGGTCGTGATTTTTTGATAGTAGTTGATGCTCATTCCAAGTGGCCAGAAATTGTTCTAATGAATGGTACAACTGCAGCAGCCACCATTGAAGTTCTACGGGATATGTTCAGCAAATATGGAATTCTGGTTCGAGTAGCAAGTGATAACGGTCCGCAGTTTCGCAGCTCAGAGTTTGAGAACTTCCTAAAAAAGAATGGGGTGAAATACGTGAAAGTAGTTCCTTACCATCCTGCAAGCAATGGTGAAGCAGAACGCATGGTAAAGTCATTTAAGAAAAAGGCCAGAAAGAGGTAAGTAAGTGACGTCCAACAACTAATATCAAGATTCCTACTAGCGTATCATACCATAAAGCATGCAACAACTGGATGTACTCCAGCAAGCTTATTTATGGGAAGAGAGTTACGAACTCGATTATCTTTAGTTCCACCAAGCGTGGAAGACAAAGTAGTCAACAAGCAGAGTAATCAGAAACTGCACCATGATAAATAAATGAAGTTAAGAGAATTTTATCCAAGTGAACAAGTTTTCGTAAAAGATCCTAGGAAAGAGGCGAAATGGTGGCCCAGCACGGTTGCAGAGCGTACAGCACCAAAATCCTATATAGGGGTTTTACCGGATGGTAGAGTTTTGAAAGAGAGATGTTGATCATTTAAGAAGGTCAAAATGGAGTAGTGACGCACCAACCGTAGAAAGTCAGAAAAAGAGTAGAACCGAGACGTCAATACTGGGAACTACGGAACTTCCAACTAGCGAAACACCGACGGATGATTTGAATGTCTCAATAAGAGCGTCGTCTCTGGAGGCGGAAGGAGAATCAACAGTGACGGAGACAGGAAAAGCCCCTGAAACTGCAAACAACCCTGTGAATAAGGAACCGCCTATCCAGAGAGTAGTACGGAGGTCGACTAGATTGAGACATCCACCTAGAAGACTAATTGAAGAGAAGTGAAATTGTTCATTTGTTACGGAGGATATTGTGTTAAGAGTTAATTTTGTAGGAAGTAGTTTTCACGTGCATGCACAAATCTAGGAGGGAGGAGTGTAGTGTCTTGACTAGTAATAGAAGGGCGCGAGTTGCCATAACAACAGGAAATCATATGATCTGCACTTAGACATGTTGTGTTGTTGGTTCGATGTAATAAGATATATTCTATACTGTATTTAAAGATAATAAACCGTCAGTTATAGTAAACAAACCCGACAATGACTTTGGTTGTTAATTTTCATTCAGCGTATACATACCTGGGAGTTGTGCTTTCCTGAGTGGACATTGAACATCTTTTGGGTGTGCGAAATCCTTCTTCTACTTTAGTCCTAGTCTGAAACTTTTTCTGAGACTTCTTGTTGTCTTCCTTTTTTCTTGTCTTTCGATGGTTACGCCTGTGATGTCTAAAAATCGTATAGTTGTATAATGTACTATTCAAACATAAATGAATGTCTTGCAATATGAAATTTACTTGGTATTAAATACGGTGAAGAAAATTCCTTATTTGTAATCACTCTTTTGTGACATTGTTAACTATATGTACATGCAAATGAGATAATACTTTATCTGAGTAAAGACGGACGAATTGTACCCTCAACCTAAATCTACTTCTAACGGGCAAAGATACGTCAACCCGTGAGATGAGTGGCTGCGAAAATCTACAGATTCTGATCAACAACTCCCTAAACTATCTCGTTTTTCAGGTTTTAAGCTGATATTTTTAACGTTTGTGAGCATGGCCCTCCTGAGCCCTCTCCGGATCGCGGTACCTGTATCACATTTCAGTTTAACTTAGGAAACCTCAACATCTGGACCATCATGGCCATCATATATTATTACCTTGTCATTATTACGGTAGGTATCAAACGCTATAGAACAGCTGAACCGAGTGAGGTACCTAGTAGTAACATTTAAATCTACTCGGTCCAATGCCCAGATATCCGAACTAAGGGCACGATTTCAACAGTTACGATTTTCACCAGGTTCCTTTTCGAATTTTGACTCGAAACTGCAATTCTCGGAATCTACACAAGAAAGTAACTCAGATTGATAACTCTATTTTGTCCTGTTCCAGCAACACCCGTCACCAATGTACAATGGAAACTTTTGTTATTTTCACCAACTTCCGGTTCGAATTTTGCATTCAAATCAAGGTTTTTGAAATGTGCATCAAAAATGAAGTCAGACGATTGCGGTTTTTTGCGCGCGTGGTACGAAGTTAAGCAAATATTTTTGACTCATTTTTTCAATGTTCTCGGACAATAATGAGTTAAGGTAGTAGACTACCCGTAAAACGTTTTTCCCCCGGGCGAGGGCACTAATCTCGACGTGCGCGATGCTTTTGCCCGGGTGATACCTAGCGAAACAAAATCTCGCATGGTGTTGTGGGTATATATTTGTATAAATCGTTGGTTGGATGGACCAACTCGAATGCGTCGCAACTCAGATGACAGAATGCTGTTAACAAAGACTGAAAATTAATTCTGGCTGAGCTTTTATTTCAAAACTATTTTTAAGTTAACCGTTGATACACGTAAATTTTTTTCAATGTAAACTTACATCAAAAGGACTTTTTCACATAGTGAAACTGGTATTTTTGACCAAGTATTTTTATTACAATCAGGAAAATTGTAAAACTAACAAAACAGGGTACAGAGAAAAAGAAACAAGAAAGTAAAAAAAGGAAAGCGACATAAAACCAACGAAGAAAGAGGTGAAAGATGGCGGAAGAGGAGAGAACGAAAGCGACAAAAGTAAATCCAATTTCGCTTTACCAAACTTGAGTAATTGGTTTGAACCTGGGAGAATCGTGACATGTTTGTAGAAGTTGATCGTCCAGGTTAGTGTAGTCTTGAGAAAGACTGTTGGTGGAAGTAAAAAAATTAGAGTGCTGCGTCGGCAGTATTGGACGACTATGTAGCTGCTTATTACCCGTCTGCGTGCTACCATTCCCTTGAAGCGTCTGCAGAATCCTCCCCCTTTTCAGTTAACTGATTCACGTTTTAAAATAGCAAATGACTATCCATCTTTTACATTTCATTAGCTAGTTTGTTATCGATTTTTAAATCCTGTTGGTCATCTTTTGGTCATATGATTTCTTCTTAGTATAAAAACACCACCTATTTTTTTCCATTTTATGTTTCACTCCGACTAGGGGCCTTCGAAACGTCAGTTTAAGTATTCTTACGTTCCGGCAGGTTTCTCAAACATTTTGATTATCTGTTCGTGAAAGTGGTTGACGTTTCGACAGCTTTAGCGGCGGTCAACTTCATAGTCAAAAGGAGAGTAATTGTTAGGTTCGCCTGTGTTTGTATCCGGTTCGTGCGTCATAAGTGGGCGGTCGTATGACTCATAGAGGTGTGTTTGTGTGGGCGTTCATTATCAGTTTGTCGAACAGTTAATTCTATTGATTGTTCGCAAGTTTGAATTTGTGAATAAGTCGTTTGTAAGGTCCCGGTAATTGTTGTGATCGGTTCAATGGTCTTTGTTCTAAGTTCGCATACCAGCTTTCTAGTGTGAGTCGCTGTTTGTAGTTGGTGCTGTAAGTAATGCATTTTGCCGATTCCCAGTCAATGTTGTGTCTGGTGTGTCGGTGGTGTTCGGCAATGTGGTTGGTTTTAATGCTGAACACGAACTTAGTTCATGTGGGAGCCGGGTAAATATCAGACAACTAGTGGACGGTCGTCAAGCTCGTTCCCTCAGAAAAACGATTTCTGAGTCCCAGACAGGAATCAAACCCGCAACCTTCAGAAGGTTGGGGGTTCGATTCCTGTCTGAGACTCAGAAATCATTTTTCTGAGAGAACGAGCTTGACGAACGTCCACTAGTCGTGTGGTTGGTTTTGTCACCGTTTTTTGTCGCTCGTTTGTGTTCTGTGAGTAGTATATTTAAGTTTCTGCTAGTCTCACCTGTATAAGTGGCTTGGCAGTCGGAGTAATAAATTTTGTAAACTATACCTTGTCTTTCGTGTGGTTGTTTTCTGTCCTTAACGTTAGTCAGTACATGTCGTAAAGTTGTGATCGGTAATCGGTTTGTGCGCTACTTGTATGTTGTATGGTCGTCAGTCGATTGTAGTTGATGTTGTGACTTGTTGGTTAGTGGTTCCAGTATGGTTGTTAAGTATTTGGAAAGTTCATAAGTAGGCGACTTACACTATTCACACATAGAAAGAAGAAGTTCTTCTCCCTTTTGGATTAATCTTTTTACACTACTCTAGGAGCTAGTTTTCTACACTCTACCATCTACATGCTAACATACTTGTATATACTTGAAAGTAGGTCTCTGTACCCTGTTTTGTTGGTTTTAAAAATTTCCATTGTAATAAAAATACTTGGCCAAAAATATCAGTTTCAGCTGTGAAAAAGTCTTTTTGATGTAAGTTTGCATTGAAAATAATTACGTGTATCAACGGTTAATTTAAAAATAGTTTTGAAATAAAAGCTCAGCCAGAAACTTCTGGATTTTCAACCTTTTTTAAGACCATTCTGTTATCTAACCAGGACCCCATGTTTCGACGCAGTCAAGTAGGTCCATCGAACGATTTATACATATATACAGTATATATATATATATATATATATATATACAGTATATATATATACATATATATACAGTATATATATACATATATATACAGTATATATATATATACGTATATATACACATATATACATATATATACATATATATATACATATATATACATATATATATATACACTAACCTCAAAAAGTCACTACAGCCTGTTTCATCTGGGAGAATTCTCCCAGATGAAACAGGCTGTAGTGACTTTTTGAGGTTAGTGTATATATATATATGTATATATATGTATATATATATGTATATATATGTATATATGTGTATATATACGTATATATATATATACTGTATATATATGTATATATATACTGTATATATATGTATATATATATACTGTATATATATATATATATATATATATATACTGTATATATGTATAAATCGTTCGATGGACCTACTTGACTGCGTCGAAACATGGGGTCCTGGTTAGATAACAGAATGGTCTTAAAAAAGGTTGAAAATCCAGAAGTTTCTGGCTGAGCTTTTATTTCAAAACTATTTTTAAATTAACCGTTGATACACGTAATTATTTTCAATGCAAACTTACATCAAAAAGACTTTTTCACAGCTGAAACTGATATTTTTGGCCAAGTATTTTTATTACAATGGAAATTTTTAAAACCAACAAAACAGGGTACAGAGACCTACTTTCAAGTATATACAAGTATGTTAGCATGTAGATGGTAGAGTGTAGAAAACTAGCTCCTAGAGTAGTGTAAAAAGATTAATCCAAAAGGGAGAAGAACTTCTTCTTTCTATGTGTGAATAGTGTAAGTCGCCTACTTATGAACTTTCCAAATACTTAACAACCATACTGGAACCACTAACCAACAAGTCACAACATCAACTACAATCGACTGACGACCATACAACATACAAGTAGCGCACAAACCGATTACCGATCACAACTTTACGACATGTACTGACTAACGTTAAGGACAGAAAACAACCACACGAAAGACAAGGTATAGTTTACAAAATTTATTACTCCGACTGCCAAGCCACTTATACAGGTGAGACTAGCAGAAACTTAAATATACTACTCACAGAACACAAACGAGCGACAAAAAACGGTGACAAAACCAACCACACGACTAGTGGACGTTCGTCAAGCTCGTTCTCTCAGAAAAATGATTTCTGAGTCTCAGACAGGAATCGAACCCCCAACCTTCTGAAGGTTGCGGGTTTGATTCCTGTCTGGGACTCAGAAATCGTTTTTCTGAGGGAACGAGCTTGACGACCGTCCACTAGTTGTCTGATATTTACCCGGCTCCCACATGAACTAAGTTCGTGTTCAGCATTAAAACCAACCACATTGCCGAACACCACCGACACACCAGACACAACATTGACTGGGAATCGGCAAAATGCATTACTTACAGCACCAACTACAAACAGCGACTCACACTAGAAAGCTGGTATGCGAACTTAGAACAAAGACCATTGAACCGATCACAACAATTACCGGGACCTTACAAACGACTTATTCACAAATTCAAACTTGCGAACAATCAATAGAATTAACTGTTCGACAAACTGATAATGAACGCCCACACAAACACACCTCTATGAGTCATACGACCGCCCACTTATGACGCACGAACCGGATACAAACACAGGCGAACCTAACAATTACTCTCCTTTTGACTATGAAGTTGACCGCCGCTAAAGCTGTCGAAACGTCAACCACTTTCACGAACAGATAATCAAAATGTTTGAGAAACCTGCCGGAACGTAAGAATACTTAAACTGACGTTTCGAAGGCCCCTAGTCGGAGTGAAACATAAAATGGAAAAAAATAGGTGGTGTTTTTATACTAAGAAGAAATCATATGACCAAAAGATGACCAACAGGATTTAAAAATCGATAACAAACTAGCTAATGAAATGTAAAAGATGGATAGTCATTTGCTATTTTAAAACGTGAATCAGTTAACTGAAAAGGGGGAGGATTCTGCAGACGCTTCAAGGGAATGGTAGCACGCAGACGGGTAATAAGCAGCTACATAGTCGTCCAATACTGCCGACGCAGCACTCTAATTTTTTTACTTCCACCAACAGTCTTTCTCAAGACTACACTAACCTGGACGATCAACTTCTACAAACATGTCACGATTCTCCCAGGTTCAAACCAATTACTCAAGTTTGGTAAAGCGAAATTGGATTTACTTTTGTCGCTTTCGTTCTCTCCTCTTCCGCCATCTTTCACCTCTTTCTTCGTTGGTTTTATGTCGCTTTCCTTTTTTTACTTTCTTGTTTCTTTTTCTCTGTACCCTGTTTTGTTAGTTTTACAATTTTCCTGATTGTAATAAAAATACTTGGTCAAAAATACCAGTTTCACTATGTGAAAAAGTCCTTTTGATGTAAGTTTACATTGAAAAAAATTTACGTGTATCAACGGTTAACTTAAAAATAGTTTTGAAATAAAAGCTCAGCCAGAATTAATTTTCAGTCTTTGTTAACAGCATTCTGTCATCTGAGTTGCGACGCATTCGAGTTGGTCCATCCAACCAACGATTTATACAAATATATACCCACAACACCATGCGAGATTTTGTTTCGCTAGGTATCACCCGGGCAAAAGCATCGCGCACGTCGAGATTAGTGCCCTCGCCCGGGGGAAAAACGTTTTACGGGTAGTCTACTACCTTAACTCATTATTGTCCGAGAACATTGAAAAAATGAGTCAAAAATATTTGCTTAACTTCGTACCACGCGCGCAAAAAACCGCAATCGTCTGACTTCATTTTTGATGCACATTTCAAAAACCTTGATTTGAATGCAAAATTCGAACCGGAAGTTGGTGAAAATAACAAAAGTTTCCATTGTACATTGGTGACGGGTGTTGCTGGAACAGGACAAAATAGAGTTATCAATCTGAGTTACTTTCTTGTGTAGATTCCGAGAATTGCAGTTTCGAGTCAAAATTCGAAAAGGAACCTGGTGAAAATCGTAACTGTTGAAATCGTGCCCTTAGTTCGGATATCTGGGCATTGGACCGAGTAGATTTAAATGTTACTACTAGGTACCTCACTCGGTTCAGCTGTTCTATAGCGTTTGATACCTACCGTAATAATGACAAGGTAATAATATATGATGGCCATGATGGTCCAGATGTTGAGGTTTCCTAAGTTAAACTGAAATGTGATACAGGTACCGCGATCCGGAGAGGGCTCAGGAGGGCCATGCTCACAAACGTTAAAAATATCAGCTTAAAACCTGAAAAACGAGATAGTTTAGGGAGTTGTTGATCAGAATCTGTAGATTTTCGCAGCCACTCATCTCACGGGTTGACGTATCTTTGCCCGTTAGAAGTAGATTTAGGTTGAGGGTACAATTCGTCCGTCTTTACTCAGATAAAGTATTATCTCATTTGCATGTACATATAGTTAACAATGTCACAAAAGAGTGATTACAAATAAGGAATTTTCTTCACCGTATTTAATACCAAGTAAATTTCATATTGCAAGACATTCATTTATGTTTGAATAGTACATTATACAACTATACGATTTTTAGACATCACAGGCGTAACCATCGAAAGACAAGAAAAAAGGAAGACAACAAGAAGTCTCAGAAAAAGTTTCAGACTAGGACTAAAGTAGAAGAAGGATTTCGCACACCCAAAAGATGTTCAATGTCCACTCAGGAAAGCACAACTCCCAGGTATGTATACGCTGAATGAAAATTAACAACCAAAGTCATTGTCGGGTTTGTTTACTATAACTGACGGTTTATTATCTTTAAATACAGTATAGAATATATCTTATTACATCGAACCAACAACACAACATGTCTAAGTGCAGATCATATGATTTCCTGTTGTTATGGCAACTCGCGCCCTTCTATTACTAGTCAAGACACTACACTCCTCCCTCCTAGATTTGTGCATGCACGTGAAAACTACTTCCTACAAAATTAACTCTTAACACAATATCCTCCGTAACAAATGAACAATTTCACTTCTCTTCAATTAGTCTTCTAGGTGGATGTCTCAATCTAGTCGACCTCCGTACTACTCTCTGGATAGGCGGTTCCTTATTCACAGGGTTGTTTGCAGTTTCAGGGGCTTTTCCTGTCTCCGTCACTGTTGATTCTCCTTCCGCCTCCAGAGACGACGCTCTTATTGAGACATTCAAATCATCCGTCGGTGTTTCGCTAGTTGGAAGTTCCGTAGTTCCCAGTATTGACGTCTCGGTTCTACTCTTTTTCTGACTTTCTACGGTTGGTGCGTCACTACTCCATTTTGACCTTCTTAAATGATCAACATCTCTCTTTCAAAACTCTACCATCCGGTAAAACCCCTATATAGGATTTTGGTGCTGTACGCTCTGCAACCGTGCTGGGCCACCATTTCGCCTCTTTCCTAGGATCTTTTACGAAAACTTGTTCACTTGGATAAAATTCTCTTAACTTCATTTATTTATCATGGTGCAGTTTCTGATTACTCTGCTTGTTGACTACTTTGTCTTCCACGCTTGGTGGAACTAAAGATAATCGAGTTCGTAACTCTCTTCCCATAAATAAGCTTGCTGGAGTACATCCAGTTGTTGCATGCTTTATGGTATGATACGCTAGTAGGAATCTTGATATTAGTTGTTGGACGTCACTTACTTACCTCTTTCTGGCCTTTTTCTTAAATGACTTTACCATGCGTTCTGCTTCACCATTGCTTGCAGGATGGTAAGGAACTACTTTCACGTATTTCACCCCATTCTTTTTTAGGAAGTTCTCAAACTCTGAGCTGCGAAACTGCGGACCGTTATCACTTGCTACTCGAACCAGAATTCCATATTTGCTGAACATATCCCGTAGAACTTCAATGGTGGCTGCTGCAGTTGTACCATTCATTAGAACAATTTCTGGCCACTTGGAATGAGCATCAACTACTATCAAAAAATCACGACCATCTTTCTCTGCAAAATCCACGTGTATCCTACGCCAAGGTGCATTCGGCCATAACCAAGACATCAGTGGCGCGATTGTCGGCGTATTTTTCGTTTGTTGGCGGCTCTGACAGTGTCTGACAGTATATTCAATGTCCTCGTCGACCGTTGTCCACCATATGTAGCTACGCGCAATCTCTTTCATTCGAACAATTCCGGGGTGTGCTAAATGAAATTCGTCTAAAAGGGCTTGTCGATGCTTACTAGGTATGATTACGCGGAATCCCCACAGAACATAATCCTGTTCTATCGACAGCTCCAGTCTGAGGTGAAAATAAGGCTTGAGACGCAGGTCGTGAACCTCCGTAGACCATCCAGACCGTGTGTATTCTAGTACTCTGGACAAAATTGGGTCTATTCGGCTAGCACTTCGAATTTCGGTACTCGTGATGGGAAGCCCTTCTGACATCTTCTCCTCTACATTGATAATAGCGCCATCCTCTGAAGTTGAACCCGTACTCATGAGTGGTAACCTGGAAAGTGCGTCTGCCATTGCATTTTCTTTGGACGGTATAAACTTTAAGTCGTAACTGAATGCTGATAATACTATAGCCCATCTCTGCAATCGTTGTACTGCTAACGTTGGAACTGCTGTTTTGGGACCCAGAATTCTTTCCAAAGGCTTATGATCAATCAAAATCCTGAAGTGTCGCCCATACAAATAACTACGAAATCGTTTAAGTCCGAACATTGCTGCTAATGTTTCCTTGTCCAACTGACTGCACCCTTTGTCACGCATCATCGTACTCGTGCATCATCCATTATACCACGGGTAAACTCTAGATCTGCCAATACTTGATCGATGAACCTCTGCCAAATCGCGTGACTGGACGATATACAAAAAAGTAAACGTGTATAACGAAATAACCCCTTCTGTGCGTTTATCGTGACTAAGTTCTGTGATTCTTCATCCAGTAACATCTGTAACTTACAAACTTGGAAAACTTATTACCTCCTGCCATCTTGGTCTGCAGCTCTTCCGGTGTCGGTATGGGGTACTGATCAGTATGAATGGCTTGATTTACAGTACACTTATAGTTTCCACAAAGGTGCACTGTACCGTCGACTTCGGGTATAACGACCAACGGTGTATCCCAATCACTGAAATCCGCAGGCACTATAATTCCTTTTTTTGCATTCTGTCCAGTTCTTTCTTAATTGCAGGTCTTAAGGAGAAGGGTAGTGGGCGTGCCTTCATAAAAACCGGCACTACATTTTCCTTTACGTACAAACTCGCCTTCGCTCCTTGTATCGTAGCTATTCCTGGTTGGAATATGTCCGCATATTTCTCTTTCAGCTCATTAGTAGGGGCTGGTCTCACATAATATTGTCCCTGACCAATTATCGTTGGCAGTTCAATTTGATCTCCTTCAACCACGATCTACCCATTAAAGGTGGTGCATATTTGTCCGCATGTACGATAATTCACATCCACCACAATTTCACCTGCAATCTTTAAGGGAATACCTGAATACCCCCTGAACTTTTTGATGTTTTCCCAAACGATATGTGTTTGAAGTACTTCTCCTAGTCATTAACATTCATTATCGATACAGCTGCCCCCGTATCCAGTTCCATTCTCTATGCCTTCAACAATTAGTGATACCTTGATCGTCGACGTGGATCTTTGGCTACGTGGCCTTGACTGTGAAGGCTCGTTGTTGATTTTAGTCTTCAATGTTCCGCTCTCTACTACAAATATGGCTTGGAAAATATTCTCGTCGGAACCGCCTCCTTGTTCGCTCACTGTCTCATAATCCTCATCGTTGTGGGTCAGTTACGTAACTCACTTGTCACATCATTTGATTTAGGTTGCGTTGACTTCTGGTTGAACTTCCGGCGTCACTGTTCTGCCACTGTTCCTACACTGTGACTGCAAATGACCAATTTCAGTGCATTTATAACATCCCGCCTTCTTATGTCTACACTCATTCGACTTGTGATTGCTCAGGCCACATCTCTCACACTTCTTCTGTCCCCGATCCTGTCTGCCGCTCTGCGTTCGTCTGTCTCTTGGTCCTCTCCTCGAATTTATTTTATTTACCAACTGCTCATCCTGCTTCGGACCATGGTTGATATGCTGAACATTCTTCTCTGCCGCTTCGTCCACCAACGCTACTCCTAAAGCTTTTTGGAAGCTATAATTCTGCGCCAACAACTTTGTTCTGATACGATCCGACAATAATCCACAAACAAATCTATCTCTTAGACGTTCTTGTAATTCATCTCCTCTGAAATCGCATCTTATTAATTTCTCTTTTGATTACGATCCTAAATACTTGATTTGTTTGATTGCCAGCAGGAAGTTATAACGTTTATCGTAAAAATTCCTGTAACGTCTTCCAAAAAGTTTTTTAATAATCATAAGAACATTATCATTAGATATAGTAAGGGACAGAGAGGATTATGGGTAATACAGTTGCATTAACATTTTTTTTAAGAGGGAGGTATAGTTGCATTCAGAAGCCAACAAAACGAAAGGAGTTTTGGGCTCATAAATTGAATTCTTTAGTTTCTCTAGGACATAGAGATATTTTTTATGAATTTTCAATTATTGTATAACGTACGAACGGAGCTCTCTTCATTGCAAACTCCTAATTCTTGACACAATAGTTCTTTACTTATCTAGTTTATAAACACGTCGGATACAGATCCCTTCTGGATACCAACCTTGCTGCTGAATGGGCTACCCTGCCTAAATAAAGTTATCTTATCTTATCTATTTCTCTCCGCTTTTGTCTACTAGTGAATCTTGTTGGAAGCAGATAGCAGAAAGGACAAATGTGTGGACTAATTCATTTTCATTTCATCTTTTCAATTTTAGATCACTTGCCAACTCCTTTAAAGCCAATGAAATTATGGTATTAACAGTTAGCATCATAATTAAAATTATAATTATGACATGATTAAATATTTAACGATGACGTATACCATTTATTAGCGCATCTTCCTATCCAGAGCAAAGCCAAGGAAGCGTAGCCCGATGATAAACCTTTGACGGTGTAAAATCGAAGACATTCTTCAAAAACTCCACAAAAAGCATGGTGCAAAAAAATGATACTAGTTGCGCCAAAGGAAAATAGTTATGCAAAGCGCTCGTATGACTACCGTTTTGTGGATGCTTTGACTAATCGTGTGGTTGTTAAATTGTTCGTACTACATCAGAAATTTCGCAAAAAGTCCTGGAAAACACTAGCCGTGACTTAGTACTTTTTTTAAAAAGTATAATTATTCTATCAACAACAATGTCAAAACATAAATGAAATAAAGTGTTTACCTCTATTTTTACCGTTAAATCTCGTTAAATCTTTACTAGTCCGACGCTCAACCATCTGACTTACAAGGCCAAGCTTGGAGGCCGTCGGATGGTGCAAGAAAATAAATTTACGTAATGTTGAACAAATATTCTACCTGTAAAGGGCGAAAAGTTTATTAATTAACGAATCGCAGTTAAAGGAAAAATTCGAGCCTCGATTAATTTCAAACAATCTGAACGTTTTTCATATTCAAGAAACTACGACACAACTTGGAAAAGGGTGGCCGAAAGCTTAAAATTATTGATTTTATACTAACAGGAGCTGCTAACTATTATCAGAGATAATTGCTGGATTCCATCACACAATAAGAACTAGCACCAAGGGATAATTGCAAACGGAGGTAAAACATGATGGTGTGAACTGAGACAAGAGTCTTTGGTCTTAAACCGCTAAAAACTTTTCACAAGTTCTATAAAGCAACCAAGCTTTTTTCGAAAAGTACGTCATTCATGTCTCTTTACTCTAATATTAAAATAAAAATGATATTACCCACAATTTGCATAGATTAAATTGTACAGATATGTACGACTGGGTTAATGGCTGAAACTCTAAATTACATAAATGACGTCTATTTCAGTAGGGTAGCCCATTCAGCGAAGGCTGGTATTCAGAGGGGCCCTACGTCATTAACTAATTACATTACTAAAATACACAATTAAATTAAATAGAAGATGAAAATGTTCAATTCACCAAAGCTAAAAAGTAATTTCGTACTTGAATTTCAAAACTATTCAGTGACAAAGATTTTTTTATCTCCATTGGTAAAGAATTAAAATGACTAGCAGCTTAATATTTATCAGATTTCTTAAAAATTTCAATATTAGGTTTAGGAAGATAAATGTTGTTAGATTGTCTTGTAGGACGCCTATGGATTAAACTATTTAATACAAAGTACTGAAGAAGATAGTCAGGAACCATATCATGTAGACATTTGTATACCAATATACGTTGGTGCATAATTCTCCTTGTTTCTAAAGTGATCCATTTCAGTTGTGATATGGCGTTACTAGATGATGAATTTTGTGTTATTAATCGAGCTCCTTTATTTTGCACTCGTTGAAGATCTTCGGCACAGTCAGCGCACAGAGAACCCAAGGTTGTGTCTGCATAGTCCAATAACGGTTGAATTAAAGTATTATAAATACATTTAGAAGCACTCGGTGAAAGGCAAGACCTTATTCTAGCCAGCATTCTCAATCGATTATTTGCTTTCTTGCAGACACTCTCCACATGTTCTTTCCAGTTCACACATTCATCAAAGGTGACACCCAAATACTTAAAATGTTTAACATGCTCCAATAATTCACCGTGCAAGGAAATATTAAAATCATTCGTGTCACTAAATTTTTGTCTTGTGCCAAATGCCATACACTTTGATTTTGATAGATTAACAATCAGTCTATTACGAGACATCCACTGCGCTATATTATCAAAATCTTGTGGTAGTATGTTAGCAACTTCCAAAGAAGATTTTCCACCAAGGTAGATTACTGTATCATCTGCTTACATCATTATGGAGCATTGAGTCAGGCATTTTGGCAGATCATTTATATAAATTACAAACAACAGCGGGCCAAGAATTGATCCCTGAGGCACTCCGCATGTTATTGGCAGGCTATTTGATAATTCATTCCCGTACCGTGTTCGTTGAGTTCTTGTGGTTAAGTATTCGCGGAACCAGGAGAGGCTCTAATCTTTGATACCATAATGACCTAGTTTATGTATCAGGCATTCATGGTTTACAAAATCGAACGCCTTCTATAGATCTATGAAAATAGTTCCAGTAATCAGTTTTTCATTCATGTTTTTTAGTATACAGTCACTAAAATAGGCTGAACCCAGATTGATGAGTAGATAGTACTTGGTTTTCAGTCAAATGCTGCGGTAGCTGAATTTGTACAGCACGTTCCATAATTTTTGAAACTATATGTAAAATGGATATAGGCCAGTACTTATCTTCATCATTCTTTTTTCCTCCCTAAAATATAGGCATTACCTTAGCGGATTTCCAGTCTGATGGAATTTTTCCAGATTTAAAAGATAAATTTATGATATAGGCAATAGGTTTTGTAATATTTGTACCAGCATCTTTTAAAAGCCTTGCCAAAAATTATCTAGACCAGTAGTTTTATTCATTTTTAGGTTAGACAACTCTCTAGCTACAAAATCGCTTGTTATTTCGACAAGTTGAAATGCGTTGCAAGTTCTAGGATCCAAGACAACAGGTAATCCGGAATCTCTATAAAAAAATAAATTTTTAAGCTTTAAAACTACATTGGTGAAAAACGAATTGAATTTTTCTGCAGTTAAGCCAGCGACAGTTGAAGCAGAGCCATGGGCTTTTTTGGCATTCGGTAAAATGTCTTTGAGGGTCTTCCACATTTCCCGCTGGTCTTGTAATTATCCCTTTCCTTCCTGAGTTTTACTGTAACTGTATTACGAAGTTTCCTATATGCACTTCAAAAGATTTCCTTATTAGTTTTTATTGCCATGCGATGTTGATACTCTCGTTGCCTCGTTATCTCTTTAATACAAGGAGTAATCCACGGGAGAGATTTGCCACGCAAGCGACGTTTGGTAGCGGGGGCATGCTTGTCAGAAATTACCATGAATAAGTCTTTGAACAAATTCCAAGCTGCATTTACGTCGCTCTCAAGTTCTAAGACTTCCCAAGGGACATGGTATAGGTCATTCTTGAATAAATTTATGTCAAATGACTTATAATTTCGTCTTTCGATATATCTTAGAGATGGTGCTGGTAGTCGGCGAAGTTTCGAACTCCATAAATAGCACTATGATCTGAAAAATCAACCTGAATTACTCCAGATATATAATGCTACGGATTTGTTGTAAAGAAAAGATCAATCAACGATCTCGAATGACTCGTAATCCGGGTGAAATCACAAATTATCTGGCATAAGTCATGAAACCGCATTGTGCTGAGGAACGCTTTGTTGTCGACGTTTTAACTCGAGCATTTACATCAAAGTTGAAATCTCCCAATAAAATGTGCTCCAAACCATCATGCGATAACGATGACAATATGATATCTAGACTTCTTATAAACAAACTCTCGTCAGGGCCAGAAGATCTATATAACGATCCAACTAACAATTTAGCACTGTTACCAGGTTTAACCTTAATCAATAATACTTCAATTGTCGTTGTTGTCGAAGATAACAAGACATTCATTTGGTCAATTTGGACAAGTTCATATTCCAAGTTTTCGTCTATATAGATCGCAATTCCATCTCCATATCGATCTCTGTCCTTTCGTATAACATTATATCTATGAATTGATACTTCTTGATTGCTAAAAGATTCATCTAACCACGTTTCATTTAACGCAAGGATATGCGGTTTGTGAACACAGCAGTAGAAGCGTATTTCATCCATTTTATTTCACAAACTACAGATATTCAGATGGTGAATTCTAAGACCTTTAGGCACAGATATATTTCCAGATTGAGGTGCTGGGTTCGGTGAAACCTCATTTGATAGTTGAATCAGAGTTATGAATTGGGTAGTGTTTAGGAAACGAAGAAGTAGGAGTGCTTTCCTGCTCAGTTCGATCGAATTAGACTTTGTATAGCGAATTTCCTTCTTTGGAGAAGAATCAATTCTCACCGTTGATAAATTTCTTGAAGCAACTAACATTTCCAGATTAATCCCCTTCGCTTTCTTATCTTCAGTGGGAGACATTTCGCGCAAACAGTTTATCTTCATTTCAACCTACATTCAAATTATTTAAAAAGTGAAATGTGGATTTTTCATCAGAAAACCACTTAAAAATAAAGTTTTGCCTTCCCGTTAAACCCAATATTACCAGGCATTTATGTGTATAAGTTAAAAAGTTGACTTGAGGTTAATGGTGATCTCCTTTATAGTAAA